>JAPKLX010000474.1:61482-76234 GCA_026898415.1 Leonotis leonurus
GGGAATACACCAAATACAAACTTTTCAGTTTACTCGGTTAATTATAAGAGAGTTCAAGCTATTCTTAAATAAGAAATTTCTCGGCAGATGACTGACCAGATTTATCAACAGATCGATACCAGATAAGTCCAGACAGATTGCTCTCTAGTGTAAATGCTCAGATAATAATAAGATTGATCTTATTATTTTCTAAGTATATTAAAAACCTTAAAGATTAACCAGATTGATTAAAGCAGATTTATTGAGATGCAGTCTATATGAAAGTGTAGAGAGTTAGAATAATAAACAACTGAAAGTAAATATGCAGAAAGATAAATGACACAGTTGTTTAACGTGGTTCGGGAAATCCCTACGTCCACGATCTGATCAAAACTAGACCAGATTATCCACTACTAGGATACTCTTCTTCTTTATACTCGTGGAGAACGAGTCACATGTATCAATCAAAGCTAGAAGGATACTTATGCACGAAGTAAGGGTCGTCTCCCTTTACAACAGATTACCTCTACGTTACCACTAGAAAACTACTAGCTAGCAGGGTGATCTCCTCTTTCTCGATAAGACAGACATGGATCGAGACTGGGTTGGTGTGATGTTGAATCACAGTTGTTTGAAGCTCTTAGTCTGGTCCAGAGATTGATTGCCTTAGCGTGTGATTATTCGATGTAGCGTATATCTTCTCCAGACCTTGAACTTCAAATATATAGTCTTTGAATTTGAAATTCTAGCCGTTTGTTGATAGGCATAAGATTGATTGTAGATTGCCAATCAATGATATCCATCATATCTGTTCTTGCCTTGTAGAGACGTTGACTCAATCCCCTAAGTATGGAAAGCAGATTGCTAACGGTTACTTTCCTTGTTCGTGTCAATCAAGGATTCTCTTTCAAACCTTATTGGATGGACTTCAATTTTGACATGGCAAGAGGATATGATGTGTAGGATGATGTCATCTGCTGGTTTGATGACTATTTCGATCTGTTGTCTTGCTGTGAACATCGATCTGGTCGGTGATCTGGTCGCTGTCTGTCACAGCAGATCGATTTCTTCTTGGCGAAAAATCTTGGCCCTCATCCTATACTATTATAGAAATGACTTCTATGGGAATAATTCCTTTACATGCTAAGTCATCTCCTAATCTGTTCTCTATCAGAATTCACTTTATATGTAGTGATCTGTTAACACGTAGAACAATTTAACTCTAAGTGTGTTTCGAGAGATCATCATCAAAACCAAAATACTTTAGGGTTCCCAACAAGTTATTAACAGATCATGGTGAATTCAAGGTTCAACATATCAATCTAGAGGAGATAATATGAGATTAAAATTCCAACCGGGAATTATTAACAGATCATCACACAAGATTGATGTCCAAGATCGAATACAGTATAAACAGATTGATAGTGGGGACAACAGATTGTTAACAAGAAGATTGACTACAACAGATGAATAGAAGCCACGTGGAAACTAATCTCAAAATAAATTAATTATCTCGTTACTTAGTCAAGGGGGAATGTCAACAGAATAAATCTAATTACGGCGATTATATCGGTTTCTAATCATAGCATATATGTCTAAATTCTGACATAATATACCAAATATTTTATTTTTGTGATGATTAGTACTGTGTTTGGGAACTGTGATCTCGAAGATATTTACCAAATCAAGAAAAAGGAAGCAACTTGACGGCTCAAACCAACACGCGCTGCACTGCAACCCTAGGATCAAAAGCGCGTGTATCTGACACAGAGTAGAGGCGGTGATAGACTGCAAGCCTATAATTCAGAAAAGCGGGTAAAACTAAAAAGGGAGGATTTAATCGAAACCCTTAATTTTATTTTCTTTAATCTACACCGTGAATCATTTATTTATATATATTTGTTAAACTGTCTGTCTACTATCTTCACTTTTCTTTTTCGACAAGCACTTAGCAAATTTCTCGCCACTTCTAACTCCCTCAAACCTTTCAAAAATCCCTCAAAAATGGCTCCCAAATCAACTCTGTTTCTCGAGCAAGTGAAATTTCTAAACCAATATATTACTCAAGATCAATATGCCGTTCTTGACACCCATGGTTTCCATAAACTAGACAAGGCCTTCGCCCTTGTTAAGCGTTGCAAAGGTTTCTCTTTGTTATTCATGTTTAAAGATTATATATCATTATTTAACTGTTTCATGTGAACTGCCTGTCTTGAAAAACCAGTTTATCCATAAGCATGTATTCGTGAACAAACGCTGAACCGTGAAACTTGATATTCTGTATTGCGTAAACTGCTACTGAGCGCTCATACTTCATTGATGGTAGAATAGTGTTCATCTATATTGTTTTAACTTTGTTGTAGGATTTCATAATATTATCACCACACACCCTCTCCAATTTCTGCCAAAGGAAGTGGCAACCTTTTACCTCACATGGCAAGGAGAGAAAGGTGGGAACGAAGCCATCATCCGTGTGAGCAAGGGAATACAACAAGCAACACAACCTACAACGTGTTGAACATTATAGACGAGGTTTATAAGCTGAAGGACGAAGGAATTAGCCTTGGAGAAATTATAGAGGATCAGCTGCAAGAAGCTATAGAGATGGTGATGGTTGTTCCAATAACCTACACCAACAGAATGTTCAACAGAGGATTGCTTACTCCGAAGTACAAGATTATCTTTGAGTTTTTACAAAGGATATTCATGAACCACAACGGCTCATATGATCAAGTGACGTCGGAGAAGTTCAAGATACTCACGACCATGGTGCTCAATCTGCCTGTCAACTGGAGCAGAGTGCTCTTCGATCTGTTGACCAAGGAGGCTAAAATGATCACTTTCATTAAAGGAGCAAGCCCAGACATTGAAGTGAGGAGAAGCAGCCTGAGGCATTCCACAAAGATCAGCTTCATGCTGGAAACTTTCTTCAAACAACACCAATGGGATGGAGTGATTGAGTTCAACGACAGACTGCGATTTCCCAAGGACCAACACCAGATCGAGATGTCCATGGGAATCACAGCCAACTTGATAGCCAAGGTGACAGATCCAGTACACACTAACGCCTTGATAGAGATGGGGAGCTCAAATCCAATCTGGATTCCCCCATCTGCTCCCACAGAAAAATCAATCAAATCTCGAGTGACAAAGGAAAAGCCAGTGGAAAGAACCCCATGAAAAAGAGTCACTAGAAGAGCAAGCTCAGTGGATACTGATGCTTCTACTGCTGCTCAACAGCCTAAACCCAAGAGGAGAAGACTACAAAAACTTGCTGAACCAGTGGAAGAGATCCAGGTTCAGGAACCTACTGTTATTGACACATCTATCCCTCAACAGGAGGTTGAGGATGAGGAGATTCTGGTTGGGGGTCCACCAGAGGAAGCTGCCCCCATCTCCTCTTTTGACCCAAGTCTGGTCAAGGATTTTTCCCCCGCTCACACCGCTAGTCCTCCATCTGCTGAACCATTAGAGCAGATTATTGAGGAGGAAGAAGAAGATGAATCCTCAGATGAGGATGTGGAGAAGAAACAGGCTGAAACTGTTGTAAAGCTGCTAGAAGCAGAAGCAGATCACTCTCTCCTTAAATGATTCCCTGGCATACGGCTCACTCCAGAGAGTTATGATGCTGCCAAGCGACTGAAACTACTCCTTCTCATCAAGGACAAAGAATTCTATGTCCTTGATGCATTGCTCAATACCAGATCAATCTCTGCACTCAAGGCAGAAGAGGCTATACTTCTCAACATTTTCGAAGTCTCCTCCATTGCAGAGCTAAGAGACACTTACCTCCAGAGCATTCTTGCCATTGCAAAGCATGAAGCCCAGAAATTACAGATCGATCTGAGATCGATATATGAAAAAGCAGGGCTGTTACACTTCTTCGAAAGTGTTGTAGATGAAGAAGAAGAGATCACTGAAGCTCACCAACAGGGTGCAGCAGCACACGGACCAGAACTAGCTCAGCAACAGGCTGATGCTGTTGACCAGGCAAAGCCAGCAGCAGAAAGAGATGAGATAACTGCACAAGTTGAAGGAGTACCAGCCCAGAATTGCACAATCCAGATCGAGGTGGTTGATTATCCTCGAGAGGAAGAAGAACCTGCTGGACAGAGGGTGGGAGTAAAACAGACTGATAACATCTACACCCCCTCTGTCGCAGCTACCATGGACGAATTTGTGGAGACAACAAATCTGGAAGAGATACTGATGACTCAGCATCAATCTCTATCCAATGCTCAAGTCAATGATCTAATCACCATTGAAGTGGATAAATTCATGTATGGGACTCTCTCCACTGTTCAAGACCAAGCCACCAGAGTCCTCACTGAATTCAACAACAGCATCAAATCTCATGTAGACCAGGTGGACTCAGAATTGAGGAGAGTATGAAGAATAAAGCTGGAAGAGCTAAGCAAAAAGATGGATGATGACAGATCTGTCGCAGATCAAAGAAAAGAACAGATTGATCAGACTATGTCATCAATGGAGCACAAGGTTCAAGAGATGTATAAAATTGTCACAGACTTTGCCAAAAAGGAGAAAGACATGGTTCATGCCATAGTCAAGGACCAGACTGATGGAGTCTCTGAGAAAGTGATCAAAGCAGCCAAAATTGAAATCAGATCACAACTCAGACAATTTGAAGATGATGGAGTGAACTTTGTCGAGAGGAAACTGAGGGATCTGAGATACCCCACGAAGACCATGATTGACTCTTACTTCGACGAGATTGGGACTATCAAAGAAGAGCAAGAGAATTTCACTGCTCATCCCACCAGTGCCAAATCCTCCATGAAACAAAAGATTGATGAATCCAACGCAAAAATCACGTCCCTACTCAACTACAAGATGGATTCAGAAAAAGAGATGAAGGAGATGAAGGAGGAGATCACCTCCCTTAAGGCACTCATCAAAATCTATATTGATGATGTCGAAAAGGGGGAAGGATCTAGAATAAGGAAGGAAAAAGGAGCTGGAGGAAAGGGTAAAGGTCAATCTGGTGCATCAGAAGAAAGGAGAGAGGCTCAACTTGAGCAGGCAGCTGCACCAGATCGACCAAGTCAACCATCTGCTCAAACTAAGAGGCCACCCAAATCTGAATCAAGCAGATCAAGTCACTCTCAACCACAAAAGAAAAAGAGGAAGTCTGGATCTGGTTGGTTCTCCTCCGCACCCATCAAGACCAAAAAGCCAAAAGAAGGAGAAACCAACTGGGTGCCAGACAATCTGAAGGAAGGTTGGGAAGGGCTGAAATACGGATTTATCATTTGCCGGTACTTCATCAAAGAACTAGCTTACTGCGAAGGCACAGCCAATGAAGCCTTCAATCTCTACCTGGATATGAATGATGCTAAGGATCTGGTCCAGGCCATTAGAGCAGCTGCTGCAGAAGCTCAGATCACCATAACTGCACCAGAATGTGAATACAGAGAATGTCCAGATATCCCTGGCACTAAACTCCCCGAAAAGACCTACCTCTTGAACTTCATTAATCAGCTTGCAGAAAATAGGGGGTACAAGATCGATGCCGAAGACCTAGACTACATCAGGGTCAGAGAGGGAGTGTACGAAAGTGTCCAGATGATTTCTGATGAGACTAGAGCAAAAATGAAGAGGCAACAAGAAGAAAAAAGGAAGAGCAGATAGATACATATTTTCACATCCTTTACTATCTGTAATTCTCACATTTTGGAATCTGTAACCCTTTTGCTCTATATCTATGAACATTCCTTGGGTTTCTGATGACAAAATCTTATTGTCCAGAACATATACAACTGCTATTAATCGTTATAACCTAATAACGAAAACTTAATCTATCTGGTTCTTTAAACCAGATCATTCTCAATGCTTAAATAGGATGATATTGTAAAGTGTGGTTTCGACATCATCAAAAAGGGGGAAATTGTTGGGAACCCCAAAGTATTTTAGTTTTGATGATGATCTCTCGAAACACACTTAGTCTTTACAGCTTTGATTTGTGAGAAACTGTTCTACATGTTAACAGATCACTACACATAAAGTGAATTCTGATAGAGAACAGATTAGGAGATGACTTGGCATATAAAGGAAATATTCTTATAGAAGTCATTTCTATTATAGTCTAAGTTGAAGACCAAGACATTTTTTTAAGAGAAGAAATCGATCTGCAATGACAGTCTTCGACCAGATCACCAACCAGATCGATGATCACATCGAAGCACCAGATCGATAGAGTCATCAAACCACCAGATGACATCATCTTACACATCATATCCTTTTTTGCCACGACAATATTGAAGTCCATCCACTAAGGTTTGGAAGGAGAATACATGATTGACACGAGGAAGGAAAGTAACCGTTAGCGATCTGCTTTCCATACTTAGAGGATTGAGTCAACGTTTCTACAAGGCAAGAACAGATATGATGGACATCATTGATTGGCAATCTACAATCAATCCCACTCCAATCAACAACGGCTAGAATTTCAAATTCAGAGCCTATATATATTTGAAGTTCAAAGTCTGGAGAAGATAGATGCAACATCGATCAAATGCTCTCAAGAAATCAATCTCAAACATCAGACTCAAGACTTCAAACTGTTCGTGATTCTAAATCACATCAACTTAACCTCGATTCAAGTCTGTCTTATCGAGAGAAAAGAGATCACCCTGCTAGCTAGTAGTTTTCTATTGGTAACGTAGAGGTAATCTGTTGTAAAGGGACACGACCCTCATTCGTGCATAAGTCTAAACCAGATTGTGTTTGAGACTTGTGACTCGTTCTCCACGAGTATAGAGAAGAAGAGTATCCAAGTAGTGGATAATCTGGTCTAGTTTTGATCAGATCGTGGACGTAGGGATTTCCCGAACCACGTTAAACAACTGTGTCATTTAACTTTCGGCATATTTATTTTCAGTTGTATATTTATTCTAACTCCTTACACTTCCATATAGACTGCATCTCAATCAACCTTCTTTGTCAATCTGATTAATCATTAAGGTTTTCTATATAAGAGCACCAACTAAGTCCACCATATTTCCGCACACACACTCAATACTTAGAAAGTAATAAGATCATTCTTATTATCATCTAAATATTTACACTGGAGAGCAGTCTGTTTGGATTGACCTGCTATCGATCTGTCTATCGATCTGGTCAGTCATCTGCCGAGCAATTTCTTGTTTAAGAGTAGCTTGAACTCTCTAATAATCAACCAAGTAAACTGAAAAGTTTGTATTTGGTGTATTCCCCCCCCCCCCCCAATACAACAAACCTTGCTCTTTCGGGACCAACAAGAACGATCTGATGATAAAGCAGAAAGTAGAAGTAATGGTAAAACCACTAACACTAATGACTATACTTGTTATGGTTGTGGGAGAAAAGGTCACTTCAAAATAGATTACCCAGACTTGTCTAAAAGTCAAAGAGAAGAGCTACGAGCTAAAAGAGATCGTAAGCTCAGAGCCCAACGCAAGGCCATGATAGCAGAAGAAGACTCTAGCAGCTCAAGTCATCTGACAGACAGTTCATCAGAAGATGATGAAGCATTCTATGCAAAAGAAACAGATGAAGAATGGGATGAATGCTACATGGGCCTAGATAATGGACTCGACCAGAATGAGGTAAACTCTCATGTTTCTTTCTCTTCAAATAAATCTTTATATTATTCAGGAAATGAAGATGAACCAGAAGTAACGTGGGATGAAATCAATGAGATGTTCAAAAGCTACACGAGCATAAAGAAGTTGTTTTCTGAAGTCATAAAGGAAAATGACAAATTGAATGACACTGTGAAGTTCTTGAGTGGAGCAAACACCAAGTTCTCTGCAAAAATAAATGATCTTGGAGAACAGATCAAAACAAAAGATGCAGAAATATATTCACTCAACTCCATGGTGAAAGATGTGATTCACAGTAAAGATGTAGTTGAAGAGAAATCGAAGAAAAACATAGAGAATATGAGCAAAATCAACAAGAGTCAAGAACGAGCTACAATGATTATTGATATGCAACAGAAAGGGAGAGCCGGTCTAGGTTACAATGGAAGTTGAAGCAAGACTCAGTTTGTTGCTGAAAGGAAGAGTATACCAGATCAAATTAAAGATCTCAAGAACAAGAGAGATCAACCTCAGAAGCTGATGATGAAAGAGACAGGAAACAACAGATATTATATATGTGTTCCTGATACTAAGTTTATCTGGATCCCCAAGGGAACATTTGCTACTAATCAAGCACCCACTTGTTGAAAGGGTAGCTAAAGTTTATTAATTGCATGATCGAAAAACTACAAGAAAAAGCAAAGTAGCAAAGGGAACAATTTGGATTATTGATAGTGGATGTTCAAAACACATGACGTGTGATAAGAATACTCTATCAGACTATGTGGAAAGAGAAGGACCACAGGACAAATTATATATTGTGCAATGGAACAACCAGATTGAGACATGTCTGGTTACTAAGAAAGTATCAGAAACCAGTTGGCTATGGCATAAACGACTAAGTCATCTCAATTTCAAGACTATCAATAAGATTGCAAGAGAGAAACTAGTCGAAGGATTACCAGATCAAGTATATGACAAGAACCACATCTGCGAAGCATGTTAAGCTGGGAAACAAACCAAATCATCATTTTCTAGCAAATCTGTTCAGTCTTCTACTAGAATCTTAGAGTTACTACATTTAGACTTATTTGGTCCAGTTAAGCCATTAAGTATAAATGGTAGGAAATACACTCTGGTCATCATTGATGATTATTCAAGATTCACATGAGTAATCTTTTTATACAAGAAGAAAGAAACATTGGAAACACTGCCAAATTTCCTTAACAAAATCACCAAGAAAAAGGAAGCTTCTGTTACAACCTTCAGAACAGATCATGGAACAGAATTCCTAAACCAGAAGATTGAGGACAATTCCAACCAGATGGGAATCACACATCAGACGTATGCAGCAAGAACACCTCAACAGAATGGAGTAGTTGAAAGAATGAACAAATCATTAACAGAAGCATCCCGTACCATGCTTAACGCAACCAGATTACCAAAGAAATTCTAGGCAGAAGCCATCTACATTGCCTGCTATACTCAGAACAGATCGGTGGTTACCCTCAGACATGGGAAGACACCATACGAAGTCTGGAACAACAGAAAGCCCAGGATACAATACTTCCGTACCTTTGGTTGTTTGTGTTACATTCATAATAACAGGAAATCTCAGTTGAAAACCTTTGATAGTAAGGCTGACCCTAGAATATTCTTAGGATATTCTGATGTTAGTAAAGCTTATAGGGTTTACAACAAGAAGACTCATATTGTGGAGGTAACACCTCATATTGTTTTTGATGAAACCTTTGTCAATTACAGAGAGACAAGTGATGAACATACTCAAAACCAGAACGATGACAAGAGAATAGAAGGAATATTATTAGAAGATATTCTAATCTGGAATACAGCAGAAGAGAGTGAAATTGATGTTTTGCCTAATGCTGATGCAACAAGCTCACATCAAGGGGGAACATACCACATCGTTCTGGATCTAGACAGATCGATGACTCCACCAGAAGATAATCAACCAGAAGAAGGAGACAATATTGAACAATCTCAAGATCAACCAAAAGAATCCAGAGATACAAATGGTTGGAATAATAATCAAGAGATTGAAGAACCAGAAGTTGAAAATCCTTTCCAAGCATCTTCAACATCACACCCAGAATTTGAGGACCCAACCAACGAACCTGAGCCTGAGATATCAGAAGTAGAGATGTCCAACAAAAGGATATGGATACAAGACAATCATCCTCCTGAACAAATTGTTGGGAACCCATCAGATCGAGTGAAAACCAGAAGAATGCATGGAGAAAGCGCACTGCTTAGTTGCTATCTATCACGCGTTGAACCATCTGATGCTTATCAAGCACTCAAAGATGCAGACTGGGTTACGGATATGCAAGAAGAACTCAACGAGTTTAAAAGGAACCATGTTTGGTATATCGTAGGTAGACCAAAGCATCAAGGAGTGATAGGTTTCAAATGGGTATTCAAGAATAAACGAGATGAGAACGGTGAAGTAGTCAGAAACAAAGCCAGACTAGTTGCAAAAGGATATAGTCAACAGGAAGGTATTGATTTTGATGAGACTTTTGCACCAGTTGCCAGATTGGAAGCAATCAGACTATTCCTAGCATATGCAGCATACAAGAGATTCAAAGTGTACCAGATGGATGTTAAAAGTGCATTCTTAAATGGTATACTTGAAGAAGAACTATATGTTGAGCAACCACCTGGTTTTGAAGAAGGAAATCCAGACCAAAAAGTATACCAATTAGCTAAAGCTGTTTATGGTTTGAAACAAGCACCCAGAGCGTGGTATGAAAAATTATCAACATTTCTACTGGAATAAGGTTTTAGAAGTGGTTCTGTTGATAAGACACTATTCGTCATCAAAGTCAAAGAACATATCCTTTTGGTCCAGATATATGTTGATGATATCATTTTTGGGTCACAATCTACTTTTCTGTGTGGCAAATTTGCTGATCTAATGAAAAATAAATATCAAATGTCCATGATGGGCGAGATGAATTTATTTTTAGGTTTGCAGGTGAAGAAGTTACCAGATGGTATCTTTGTAAATCAAGCAAAGTACATTAACGATCTAGTCACTGAATTTGGAGTTAAAGACAGTAAGCCAGTCAAAATTTCAATGCAGACCAACGAGAAGATAGATCCAGATCCAGAAGGCAAACTAGCAAATATAACACAATACATAGGCATTATTGGCTCACTATTGTATCTTACTGCAAGTCGACCAGATATTACATTCGCAGTTGGAGTATGTGCCAGATACCAGGCCAATCCCAAAGAATCACATATAGAAGCTGTCAAAAAGATACTTAGATATCTTAAAGGAACAATTCACATTGGTCTCTAGTATCCGTGTGATGACAACCTTGAAATAACAGGCTATTCTGATTCAGATTCTGGTACATGTCTGTTTCTTGGAAACAAGTTGATATCTTGGTTCTCTAAGAAATAGACATCCGTTGCCACATCAACAACTGAAGCAAAATATATGGCTGCTGGAAGCTGTTGTGCACAAATTCTATGGTTGAAACAGCAACTAAAGGATTACGAGATCGATGTAAAGGAGATACCTATATTCTGTGACAGTTCAAGCGCTATAGCAATAACACAGAATCCAGTACTCCATACAAGGTGCAAGCATGTGGATGTGAGACATCACTTTATTAGAGATCATGTGGAGAGAAAGCATATCCAGATCGAGAAGATTCACACAGATTTGCAACATGCTGATATTTTGACTAAAGCTCTACCAAAAAGATTCAAGATGCTATGTGGAAAACTTGGATTACTAAATCTGGATGACAAACCAGAATGTCACCAGAATGCCAAACCAGAAAGTCACCAGGATGACAAACCAGAACGTCACCAGAATGACAAAATAGAATATTAACCAGAATGACAAACCAGAACGTCACCAGAATGCCAAACCAGAAAGTCACCAGGATGACAAACCAGAACGTCACCAGAATGACAAAACAGAATGTTAACCAGTATGACAAACCAGAACGTCACCAGAATAACAGACCAGACGGAAATAAAGATTTCACGTGTCAAAACTCGCACAGATTGAAGAATTGCCACAAGGAAATTATTTTCAAATAATTAATGAGCCAAGGGGGAACTTTTGGGAAAATTGAAGCGTCCTAGATGAAAGACGTCACTGTCCATAATTAACCTCCTAGATTACAGTCTGTAAAGTTATTTTTCTAACCTAGATTTACTAAATCTTCTATAATTGTGATGATTAGCATACCTTTGGAAACTGTGATCGAGAAAATCTCTGCTAAGAAAAGGAAAAGGAAAGTTGCGGTGGATAGGACGATACGCACACTCTCTCCTACAACCCTAGGATCAAGCGCGTACATCAAACGTAAGGAAAGGCGGCAAAATAAAAGGCTGAAGCGAGAAAACCTAAAAAGGGAGATACTCATCCTACCCTCCAATTTATATCCCTTTCATCTGTGTCGTTGATTATTTTCTTATATATATGCGATGTTCATACACTAAACTATTCACTTTCACTTACATCGCACTGAGCACTACTATCTCTAAGCACTTAAGAATTTCCCAGATTTGATTTCTCTGCAAACTCTTTCAAAGCTTCTTGTGTGTGATCATGGCACCTGAAACTTCCTTGTTTCTCCAACATGTGGCTGAGGTTCAGAAGTTTCTTTCCCCTGAACCTTACGTAGTCCTTGATACTCACGGGTTTCGCAAACTCGAAGAAATTTTTGCCATGATTACTCGTTGCAAAGGTTTTTTTTTTAAAGTTTTTAAATTCTTCATATGTATCTTAATATGTGCTTTGTACACTGTTTATATTTTCTTTTTCTGGGAAAGTGCTATGAATGATACGTATTAACTGTACATGTTCTTGGGATATTCATACTTTATAGACACATAAACTGATGAATATACATATATGTTCTCTATATGTGCTTGTGTTTTTAGGATTCTGTAACATTGTTACTTCGCATCCCAACATGTTCTTGGCAAAACAAGTAGCAACCTTCTACCTGACATGGCAAAGTGACAAGAATGGCAATGAAGCCAACGTGTTGATGCCCATAGGGGACAAGACCAGCAAAACAACATACAACGTCATAGCAATGATCAACCAAGCATACCGGTTGAAGGATGAGGGACTGACATTGGATGAGATCACCTCTGAACAACTCCAAACAGCTGTGGAGATGGTGATGGTGATACCCATCGCGTACACTGGGAAGATGTTTCATCGATCTCTTCTACAACCTGGGTTCAAACTCATGTTTGAACTAGTCCAGAGAATTTTTCTCAACCACAGCGGATCTTATGACCAGGTGACTCCGGAGAAATTCAGAATTCTCACGGCTGTTGTAATCACCTCTTAGAGTCAACTGGAGCCGAATTTTATTTGATTTGATGGCTAAAGAAGCCAAGTTGGTAACCTATACCAAAGACAGCACAGCACAGGAAGAGGAGTTTCAGTAGAAGTTAGGAGGAATCTGCGCCACTCCACCAAAATCAGTCTATTAGTGGAAAGATTCTTCAAACAACAAGTCTGGGAGAATGCTGTGGAGTTCAACACAAGTCTTACCATACCCAAGGATCAACATCAGATTGAGATGTCCATAGGATTGAATCCAGCACTCTTCAACAAAACTACTAATGAAGTGCATCACGCTGTACTTCTGGAGATGGGAAGTTCCAATCCAACATGGATTCCACCTACCAAAGGTTTGGAAAAATAGAAGGGAAAAGGAACCAAAGAGAAAGTTGTGAAAGAGAAAGTAGCACGAAGATCAACAGTAAAAAGAGGCAGTTCTGTTGATACAGAAACTTCTACTTCTCAGCCTAAGTAGAAGAGGTGTAGACTGAGGAAGGTTCAAGAGTCCTCACCACCACCAGAAGCAGCAACAGAACACTCTTTGCCAGAACAATCCAAACAAGTCAGACCAGAACAAGGAGAGAAGCATCACAAGCTGAGATAGAACCAACAGAGGCTCCATAGAAAGAACCATTCTTTGCGGAACCAGAAACCAGCTACAATCCGAACCAGGAGAAGGACTGGTCACTTGCCAGAACACCAACACCCTCACCTACCAGAATGCAGAAAATAAGTGAGGAGGAGGAAGAAGCAGAATCAACTAATGAGGAAGATGAGAAGAAACGGCAGGCAGAGGGCGTTATTAACTTGTTGTAGAGTGAAGCAGATCATTGTGTACTGCAATTATTCCCTGGTGTTCATCTTCTGCCAGAAAGTCTGGGAGCTGCTAAGCGCGTGAAATTCTACTTGCTGGTCAAGGACAGTGAGTATAACATTTTCGATGCGCTGCTCCAGAACAGAACCATAGAGGATTTGAAGAAGGAAGAAGCCACTCTACTCAATCTACTTCAAGCAAGCAGCGTAAGCGAAATCAGAACAGAATACCCTCAACTCATCCTTGTGCTCATGAAGCATGAGTCAAGACTTTTGAAGATTGATCTAAAATTATTTTATTCCGATAAAATGAATTTCTTCTTGAGTGTACCAGATGAAGTCACCGAACAAGAGGTCCAGATGGAGGAGCTCGACCAACCAGAACAACAACCTCCTCCACCAGAAACTGAACAGCCCAAGAAGACATCGAAGAAAATTCCTATCATCAACCTTGATCCAGTTGATGACACCCCAGTGGGCCAGACAGTTGAAGGAGAACCAAGTAATGACTTGTACACTCCGGGGGTCGCACAGAAGCTGAAAAAGAATGTTAATTTCTACAAGATGGAGGAGTTATTGGAGAGAGAAACCAGACCCTTCAGCAATTATCAAATCGACAACCTGATCACTCTTCGGGTTGAAGATTACATGACAGACACTTGCAACATGCTACAGGAAAAGGCCACCCAGATACTTTCTGATTTCAACCAGCACCAGAAAGATTATTTCAATGACATGGATCTTGATATTCGCAGGAAGCTCAGAAAAGTCCAGAAGGAGCTTGACAAGAAAATCGATGATGACCGTCTGGCAAATGAAGCAGATCAAGCTAAACTTACCCTTGGTCTCTGATGCCCAACGAGAGAAGATAAAGAAAGGAGGAGCATCCAGATGGTTTTCATAAAAATCTTTATCTTGTCCGCCTTTTGTCTTTTGTCTCTCTATCTTCCACTTGTATTCATCAACTCATATTAATATATGTATGTTGGTCCCGAAAGAGCAAGGTTTGGTGTATGGGGGGGGAATACAC
>JAPKLX010000474.1:86234-111077 GCA_026898415.1 Leonotis leonurus
GGTTTAGCATTCTGTCTTAAGACTTGCTGGTTTTAGCGTTCTGTCTTAAGACTTGCTGGTTTAGCGTTAGCCTTCTGCTCCAGCCTTCTGTTCCAGCCTTCTGTTTCAGCCTTCTGCTTCAGACTTGCTGGTTTGACTTTCTGTCAAAGACAAATTCCATTTTTCTGGTTGAACTAGCTTCGACTATCTGGTTTACTGAAAACAGAAATAAGGTGTACAGAACATGTATAGTTCTAAGTGTGTTTTGTAAGAGCATCATCAAAACTTAATAAAATTTTATGGGGTTCCCAACAATGTAGATTTTCTGAAGACAAAATCTCATTGTCCAGAAACTTACATTTCTGTTCTTGATTGTTATATAAACTTAAATAACAATCTGCTAACCTCACCAGAACATGTTATATGTTTTACTTTTGTTATCTTTTAAAGTGTGATTTCGACATGATCAAAAAGGAGGAAATTGTTGGGAACCCCATAAATTATTTAAGTTTTGATGATGTTCTCTCGAAAACACACTTAGATTTGTTCATGTTCTGTGTTATCTCGAAGTGCTCCATATGTAACAGAACACTAACATATAAAGTGTATCTGATAGGAGAATGGATTTTTGCTCTGAATCTTAATATGCCTTATCTTTCTTCAACCTATAAAATCATTCTGTTTTTAGTCAGTCAGAAGGACCAGAACGTTAAACAGACGGAAGCAGGCAGAAAGATTCAACAAAATTATCCTCTATTCTCAACCAGAAAATTGAACCAGATCAACGCAACCAGAACGTTGAATCAGATAAACTTAACCAGAAAGTTGAACCAGATCAACTCAACCAGAAAATTGAACCAGATCAACACAACCAGAAAGTTGAATCAACTCAACCAGAAAGTTGAACCAGATCAACTCAACCAGAAAATTGAACAGGATCGACGCAACCAGAAAGTTGAACCAGATCGACTCAACCAAAAAGATGAACCAGATCAACGCAACCAGAAAGTTGAACCAGATCGACTCAACCAAAAAGTTGAACCAGATCAACGCAACCAGAAAGTTGAATCAGATCTAAACAACCAGAAAGTTCAACTAGATCAACTACAACCAGATCGACACTTAAGAATGAAAACCAGATGATATCGACTAAGTGTTTGTGAATCCCCAAACCTAAACTATGCCTTTAGTACCATAGAAGGAAAAGAATCAATCAAGACAAGAAAAAGGAAAGCAGTATTTGTCAAACGATCTGCTTACCATACTTAGAAGATTCTGTCAACCTCAAAATAGAAGGCAAGAGGAGATAAATTAGGGATTCATTATCATTGATTGGTGAAATCACATTTACTTCAAACCAATCAAGCTCAACGGTTAGAATTTCAAATTCTACACCTATAAAAGCTCGGAACAAAGACTGGCAGAAGTGTAAGCAAGTGAGAGCAATATACGTATTCAGATCATCTACTATCTACAAGCTGTAACTCTGCCCAGAAATCATCTCAATCATCGAAGCATCTACAGAGAAGATTTCTAATCACTAGATCGTGTTCTGAACCGTTCGTGATCGTAGTCACACCTCAATTCAAGTCTGTCTTATTGAGAAAGAAAGAAGGAGATCTTTTCTAGCTAGTAGTTTTCTAGTGCATTAACGTGAAGAGATCCAGTTTACAGTAGTTTTCTGTAAGTTGTAAAGGGACACGACCCTCATTCGTGCATAAGTTTCGACCAGATTGTGTCTGAAACTTGTGGCTCGTTCTCAGCGAGTATAAATAAGTAGAGTATCCTAGTAGTGGATATCTAATCCAGTTTGGATTAGACCGTGGACGTAGGGGGTTTCCCGAACCACGTAAAATAAGTGTGTTATTTACTTTTTGCATTTTATCTTCCAGTTGTTTTATCCACTAACAGTCATTCAAATCTACATTCTTAATCAATCTACTAAATATTTGTTAAGTTTTGAAAAGGTTTTTCTAATCAAAGAGCACCGACTAAGTACACCATTATTCCGCACACAACGCTTTGCTAGAGAATAAGATCACTCTTGATCTCTGCTTAGTGTTACTCACTTGAGAGATTCTGCTTGGACAGAACGAGGTCGATCTGATTATCAATCTGTTCTGTCACAATTAGCAATCTGGTTTTAGAAAGCTTAAATCTCTCTAAAATTAGTCAAGTAAACTGAAAAGTTTTTATTTGGTGTATCCCCCCCCCATACACCAAACCTTACTCTTTCGGGACCAACAGATATCATGAAGAAAAAAAGCATGTGCGGATCGAGAAGATACACACAGAAATACAGTGAGCTAATATTTTAATAAAGGCATTACCAGAAGAAAGGTTCAAGATGTTATGTGGAAAGCTAGGACTGCTAAGCTTGGATGAATGAAGCAGATCGATACCAATCACTAAAACCAGATCACTATGCAGATTACTAGAAACAGATTAACGTGAAGCAGCTCACTGGAAAGCAGAAGACTAGAACACTTCAAATACCAGATCACTAGTATTAGATTGATAGAGAACAACTTATTGAAAATAAGTATAACAAATTACTTCAACACCAGATCACTTGTCAAGATACAATATGATTAGTTATGCCACGTAAATTAATTTTCCATAAAAGATTCGTTAATGAAGGGGGGAAATTAGAAATTCGTATCGATTTCTGATAATTACCAACTTAATCTTAGTATATACACTATTTATCTGACAAGATTTGATAAATCTTACATAAATTGGAATGATTATGTCACAGCCCAATTTCTTAACCCTCTCTTAGTTAAGCAATTAGACCATGACTCGGTTAACTTACTGTACTCTTGGAAACAAGGTTTAAACTCAGGATAAAGTATATCAAATTTTCGCAGGAAATTCCGATAGGTTTGACACTTAAACTTCAAAAGTTTATAACTTTCTCATCCAAAATCCGAATTTAGATCCGAAAGAACCGTTAGAAAGGTAATGAAAAGATCTTTAAAATGGTATAAAATTTTCAGAAATTCGGACAAATGGAATGGGCTGAAAAAGGATTTCAGAGGCTGCCCTGTTTTTAGCAAAAGCAAATATACGGATAATTTATAAACTCGGAACTCTATTCACCAAGAGAAGAACTCAAACCAAAGGGTAATAGGTTGAACACCATGATTCACCAAGGGAAACATATCAACATGATTTCCATAAACCAACCAACATAACAGTACTCAACATTCATATTAGAAACGAAAGTGTACTGAATTCTCTCTTAACATAAAGGGTGGATGATTATGGTGTATAACAACAACATCCTTGAACAACTAGATACATATATGAACAAAGCATGGGAAAAACAAGCCCAAAACCGTCATTCAACACCATCTCCACCTCCGCTACTCAACCTGCACATTTAAAAGAATATGCAGGGCATGAGTACGATATGTACTCAGTGGGCACGTTGCCAAAAACTTTTTAAAACATGCTCTTGTGACATGCAAATGCTTTCTTTTAAAAATAAAACATTCTCATGCTCAAACTGTAACATAATCAAATCATACTTGTGTCTGCAGACAAAATCAATCAAATTCACCATATCTACGCACTTCTTGTGTTGAAAGGTAGGCCTCCCCTTCAACACTATGACCGGCCACTCCGCTCACCGGCTCACGGTCACATATGTGTACACAAACCCTTACTGGCAGCTCGTCCAGCATAGGGCCGATATCGTAATTCTCTCGTAGATAGGCATCATACATCATACTTCATACTTAAAACATGCAAATCACATCTTTCAAAATAACATGCATAATCAAATGTTTCATAAATAGCATGCATACTTGAGTAAGAAGTGCCCACCTGAATGACTTATTCTATATATATCAAAGGCTCGTCTTCTTCTTTCTTGGGTTCCGTCCCTCTTCTTTTCACTTCACTTGCACCTTAAATATATAAATTTGGAGTACATTAGAAAGATATTACTCCACTATTTCTCAATTATACTTGCTTACTTAAAGAAAATCCCTCGTCTCAACTCGGATTACTAAGATTTTACTTTCTTTCGGGTCATTGCATCCTTAATCTATTTCCTTATTTACAATCTTATAAATACACATAATTATGTATTCTAAGCTTATTTATAAACTTACTTACATACTTAACCTCATACTTAATAATTATGCATACTCTTTATTTATACCAAATATCAACTTATGCATATTTATCTTATGAAGATCAATCAAGCTTGATTATTCACTTACTAATACTCATAAATCATTTTCTATCATTGAATTTTATTTAACTTACACAATCATAATACTTCCTTCTTTACATACTAAACTAACAATTTCTAACTTTCACATACATGGCTCTTTAAATCTAATAAACTTACATTAGCCATCATATTCTTCCCTTATCTCAAATATCACCTTAGATCAAACAACTAAATCCTCTATATGTATCTTTTGATCATCCCCTTCTCCAAGCAAATTTTGAATCTTAATGAAATGATGATTCTATCTTCAATCTCTTGATTTATCTATGCTTACTACTACCTAAATAACTCTAATACATCATCATCTAAATAAATTAACATCAACACACATGTAAACTATGAAACTTCATTAACCATTAGATTTTTGAAAATCTATTTCTAGTGCTTGAAAAATTCTCTATAAATTATTCTAGGCCTTATTCATACCATTGAACTCAAATATGATCTCAAATTAAACAAATAAAATCAAAATCTTATAGAGCACCATCATGAAATTTTCGGTCATTATGACAACTTAGGAAGTTTAGATTTTTGCTCTAATTTCTTACTCTAATCATGCTTATTGATGTCTAATGATACTTATCCATGCTCAAATCAAGCAAATTCATACAAATTCTACTAATTCAAATTAGGGTTCATGTAGAAGATTTAGGGCAAATCCAAATATCCATCCTCTTTTGAAATTCATTTCATAGTCTCACTTAAAACATACCATTCTATCTATTTACTACAACATATTTGAAAATTAAAGCCATATACTATAAGCTATGGAACATAAGATTACCATGGATGAAAAGAGGAAATTTTCATCAATTTTACAAGCTAAAGATGTAGATATGATAATTATTTACCTTAATATGGTCTTTTTCTTGAAATTTTGGACAAATTTAGCTTGAAATATTGATAAATTGGGAGAAGAAAATTTGGTTATGGGGAGGAGAGGTGATGGACGAAATTTGGAGGTGTAGGAGGTGGATGATGATGGAAAATGATAAGGATAAGTATTCTTATACATTAAGTAAGATATTTTTTTAATTAAATAATTAAATAATCATCTACAAGTCTCTAGAGTCTTCTAGAATGTCCCGATTCTTCGTTTTTCGCGATTCGAGATATTAATGCTGGATGATTCATCTCGATATCTAGAATTCACTGGTTCAGACCGTTCGTAATTTGGAGTTCATTTGAATAACTTATTCAAGTTTTAAAATACCGAATAAATCTAATTGAATAAATTCTTTCTAAAACGATATTTTCTAGTAAAATCTTCATAATAATCTCTTCTATATGTATTATTAAATTGTAGGTATTACTACAACTGTTGAATTCTCAAACTAAATTTTAACCGAAAACTTATTTAATTATTGCCGAAATTGCAATAATAAATTTTTATTCTCTATTTTATCTGTTTTCTAGCTTAATGAAATTTCTAATTCCATTTTTCTATATTATCTAATAGCTAAAAATTTTCTCTTCTGAGGGGTATGCTTCGTCTGAATTTATTCTATCTCAACCCCTCTCTTTTATCGCTAATATGGAATTAATAAATTCCATTTTCTTTCTTAACAAAATAGTCATAATTCTTTCTTCTAAATTATAGAATAAATCCCTCAAACTCTTCTTAATCTCATAAATATTTTCTCTTAAGGATGAAATGCCCTAATTAAGCTTTAATCACATTTTAATTATGGCTTTAGTATTTCGGGGTATTACAGATTATTACAGGTATTGGAAAGTGTAATCGAGGAAAATCATTACCTAAAATGGAAAAGGAACGTTGCAGAGACGTAGTAGGGTTGACATGCGCTCAAATCTAACCCTAGAAGTCTAGTGCGTGCATCAATCTCATATCTAAAGGCGACAATCTGAAGAAGAATAAGCGGGAAACAAAAAAAGGAGACTTTCATCTCAACCATCTATCTTTTACCGATTAATCATGACCGTTGATATTTTACTTATATATATGCATGTCGTATGCCATAAATGTTCACTTTCACTTTCACTCTCAAGCACTTAAGCATTTTCAGTTCTCAAATTTCTTGCGAAACCCTTTCAAAACCTTTCGAAAATAGCACCAACAAACTTGTTGTTTCCTGCCCGAGTTGCAGAAGTTCAGAAATACATTTCACCGGAACCTTTTGTTGTTTCCAACACTTGAGAAAATTTTCGCAATCGTCAAGAAGTGCAAAGGTTTTTAATGGTTATATTTTTTTATTTTCCATGTTTATATGTATTTTCATGGAGTTCTATGCGTGATATGTGTTCATAAGATTTATGGAAAATTTATAAGTGTCAATTCTTCACATGATATGTCTATCATCTGTATTTTTTACATGTTTAGTTTGAACTTGTTTGGGTTATACATGCATTGATTATTATTGTTTGAACGCTTAGTTGTCAGAAATATGGTTGATAATATACTGGATTTCTGGAAAATATCATATGGTGTTCATCGTGTTCTTGATGAAAATTGATAAAGTTGGTATATTTTGCTTTTTGGGTTGATAATTATATGTTATTAACTGTTTTAAATCTTCATTTAGGGTTCCACAATATTGTTACATCTCATCCAGAGATGTACCTACCAAAACAGGTCCATACATTCTACTTGACCTGGGAGGATGAGAAGCAGGAGCGTGAGGCCAGTGTTCTGATGCCTATAAGAGATCGAACCAGAAAGACCACCTACGACGTGATGTAAATGACAGCATGCTTATAGGCTGAAGAATGAAGGAATGGACTTGTCAAAGATAACAGTGGAACAACTGCAAGGATGTTCAACAGATCGCTCCTGGCACCTATATGAGTGACATTAGTGACTTGAAAAATACTTAGAAGAGTTGCTTCCTCGATTTTCAACTCTTCAATCGATCTGACGTTGAGTAACGCATCCACAACATAGTACTCATTGTATTTGATTAGCATATAAGTTTTTACACGTCGAGCTGCTCCATAGCTCTCTAGTGTGAGGTGGATTCCTAGAAAATCTTGGAGTACAGAGTGATCTGCCTCATTTTCCAATAGTTGGATAACTTCCTCAGCTTGCGTCCTCCTCTCTGTTTCTTCATCCACTTCCTCCTCTTCTTCTTCCTTAGTGATTTTTTCCAGACGATCTGGTGATGGTGTAGTTGTCCTGGCAGGTGAGAAATCCTTCTCTTTCCTGGGGTCATAAGATGATTCTTTCATCATATCATGAAGAATATCCTGATCCGGATCATGATATTCGACTTTTGGTGAGACAGGCTGTGTCTTCTTTAGCCTCTCCTCTTTTGCTTCGGGTGCTGAGTTGTTGAGGATATCTCTGTCTCTGAAGAGCTCGCCCTCTTTGGTGGCTTTGTCTTCTCCTTCTTCATGTGAACGTCATTTTTCACCTTACTGAATAAGGCAAGTGACAGACCTAAGGACATTTTGAGCTGGTATTGCTCCTTAGGTAGAGTGAGCTAGGTATAGAATGGAACTGCTCCCTTCCATACTTGTTGCTTGAAGAATTTCTCAATCATGTAGCAGATTTTGGTGGAATGTCTCAAGTTCATCTTCACCACCAATGAGACGATTTGGTCATTTTGATCCTAGGTTTCCACAACCAATCTGGCCTCCTTAGCCAACAGATCAAACATAATTCTGCTCCAGTTGACCTTCAGATTGAGTACTACAGCTGTCTGAATTTTCATATTCTCCAGAGTGACCTGGTCATAGGATCCACTGTGTGTCATAAATATCCTCTACACGAACTGAAAGAGCAGTTTAAATCCAGGTGCAATGAGCGATAAATGGAACATCCTCCCAGTATAATTCATTGGGATAACTATCATCTTCTCGACTGCCTCTTGCAGTTGGTCTGTGGTGATCTCTGACAAGTCCATCCATTCATCTTTCAATCGATAAGCATGCTGAATCATTTGCATCACGTCATATGTTGTTTTGCTTGTCCTGTCTCCAATGGGCATCAGTACACTGGCTTCATGTCCTTGCTTCTCATCTTCCCAGGTCAAGTAGAATGTAGCGACCTGTTTTGATTAGTACATCTCCAGATGAGATGTAACAATATTATAGAACCTTAAATGGAGATTTAAAATAGTTAATAACATATAATTATTGTTGGTCCCGAAAGAGCAAGGTAAGAGCAAGGTTTGGTGTATGGGGGGGGGGGGAATACACCAAATACTAACTTTTCAGTTTACTTGACAAATTATCAGAGAGTTCAAGCTATTCTGGATAAGAAATTGCTTGGTAGATGACTAGACAGGTCGATGTGCAGATCGATAGCAGTTTTAGTCCAAACAAGTTACTCTCTTAGTGAAAACACTTAGCTAATAATAAGAGTGATCTTATTACTTTCTGAGTGTTGAGTGTGTGCGGAATAATGGTGGATAATGATTGCTCTTATATGAAAAACCTTAAGGATATAATCAGATCGTTAAACAGATTGATTGAGATGCAGATTTGTATGTGATAGTGCAGAGGGTTAGAATAATAAACAACTGAAAATAAATATGCAGGAAAGTA
The DNA here is from genome assembly GCA_026898415.1 of Leonotis leonurus. Classification (NCBI taxonomy): domain Eukaryota; kingdom Viridiplantae; phylum Streptophyta; class Magnoliopsida; order Lamiales; family Lamiaceae; genus Leonotis; species Leonotis leonurus. Next base: position 94,966 of record JAPKLX010000474.1, read on the forward strand.
AAGCACACAGTCGTTTAACGTGGTTCGGGAAATCCCTACATCCACGATCTGGTCAAATCTAGACCAGATTATCCACTACTAGGATACTCTGCTTCTTTATACTCGTGGAGAACGAGTCACAAGTATCAATCAGAACTAGAGAGATACTTATGCACGAATTAAGGGTCGTGTCCCTTTACAACTGATTACCTCTACGTTACCACTTGAAAACTACTAGCTGGCAGGGTGATCTCCTTTCTCTCGATAAGACAGACTTGAATCGAGGTGGTTGGTGTGATGTAGAATCACAAAGTATAGAAGCTCTAAGTCTGGATTGTAGATTGATTGCTTGAAAAAGTATGACAACAGTATAGCTCGCGTGTGTATTCTCTCTCACTTTCTCCAGATTTTTGAACTTCGATTATATAGGCATTGAATATTAAATTTGTTGGGAACCCTAAAGTCTTAGTGTTGATGATGATATTTCGAAACACACTTAGTTAGTTTATGGTGTATAAGCTGTTCTCGCGTAAAAACAGATCACTATAGATAAGGTGGTTTCTGTTATGGAACAGATTAAGAGATGACTTAAAATGTAAAGGAAATATTCCTATAGAAGTCAATCTCAACTTAGAGTAGGATGATGTCAAGATTTATGCCAAAGAAGAATCAACCTGCTGTAACAGACAGAGACCAGATCGATGCCTACAGCGAGGAACCAGAACGATTGAGTCATCAATCCATCAGCTGACATCATTCTATACATCATATACTCTTGCCACGTCAAGATTAAGATACATCCAACAGGGATTGGAAAGAAGATCTTCGATTATGCATATAAGGAAAGAGACCGTTAGCAATCTGCTTTCCATAAATCAAAGATTGAGTCAACCTTTCCTATAAGGCAAGAACAGATATGATGGAAACCATTGATTGGCAATATACCATCTATCTTACGCCAATCAACAACGGCTAGAATTTAAAATTCAATGCCTATATAGTTGAAGACAAAAAACTGGAAAAATAGAGAACACACGCGAGCTATACAACTATTATTCTTCCAAGCATTCTGCATTCCAGACTCAGAGCTTCAACATCTTGTGATTCTACATCACACCAACCACCTCGATTCAAGTATGTCTTGTCGACAGAAAGAAGATCACCCTGCTAGCTAGTAGTTTTCTAGTGGTAACGTAGAGGTAATCTGTTGTAAAGGGACACGACCCTTCATTCGTGCATAAGTATCATTCTAGTTGTGATTGGTACTTGTGACTCGTTCTCCACGAGTATAAAGAAGCAGAGTATCCTAGTAGTGGATAATCTGGTCTAGTTTTGACCAGATCGTGGACGTAGGGATTTCCCGAACCACGTTAAACAACTGTATGCTTTACATTCTTGCATTCTTTATATTTTCAGTTTTTTATTATTCTAACTCTCTGCACTATCATCCATCTGCATCTCAATCAATCTCCCTGATCAATCTGCCTAATACTTAAGATTTTCTAAACAAGAGCAATCACTAATCCACCACTATTCCGCACTCACTCTACACTCAGAAAGTAATAAGATCACTCTTATTACCAACTAAGTGTTTTCACCAAGAGAGTAATCTGTTTGGACTAAATCTGCTATTGATCTGTATATCGATCTGTTTAGTCACTGCCGAGCAATTTCTCGTATAAGAATAGCCTGAACTCTCTTACAAACTGTCAAGTAAAACTGAAAAGTTTGTATTTGGTGTATTCCACCCCCCCTACACCAAATCTTGCTCTTTCGGGACCAACAAGTGGTATCAGAGCGGTGGTTCAAATTGACCATTGTTTTGTTTCACAAGGTTAAAACCTGCGTGGTCTACTTGAATAGATCTAAGAAAACCTTTTTCATTCACAAGCATTCTATTTGTTATGGAGTCATCTGTTATCAGGGCTTGCGAAGAATTCTCAATTCAAGGATATAGAGAATGGAGCTTCAGGATCAAAATGTGCCTTAAAGCCCATCATTGCTTAATGTGGAAAGTAATTGAGGAAGGGCCATTGGCAATAACAGAAGAAACTACTCATATCACTGAGACAGGAGCGGTTAAAGAAACCGTACTAAAGGATCCTAGAAAATACACTTCTGAAGAAAGGAGAGAGGCTAATCTTGATGATTTTGCCAAAGGAATCATCTCCAGCACGGTCAAAGGCATACATCTGGCCAAAATCCAAGATTTGGATACTGCCAAAGAGATGTGGGAAGCCTTAAGAGACCTAGCCCTGGGATCTGAAGTAATGATCGAGAATAAGCTGTCTTTAGCCTGCAACAAATATGATGAATTCAAAATGAAACCTGGCGAGACAATTGAACAGATGAAGATGAGATTCACTGGAATACTCCTTGAGATATCTGCGTTCAAAAAGAACAAATATACTCAAAGGGAGAAGAACATGAAAGTTCTTAGAGCTCTTCCACCAAGCTGGGAGATCTATGCAGCAATGCAACCTCTAAGAGCAGACTTCAATGATTTTTCCACTGAAGCCTTATTTGATCATCTCGATGGTCATGAGTGTGACATTCAAAGAATTCGAGGACCAGATCATTTGTCCAAAAAGGCAGAAAACAACTCAAAGAAGGACAAAGAGGTAGCCTTCAAGGCGAAGAACAAATCAGATGATCCTTCTGAGCCTGCTACTCCAGATGAAGAGAAAGGCTATGACAAACTCTTAAAAGAGTTTGCGATGATTGCCAAACGAATGGACAAGATGGAGACCAGATCGAAGAAATTCAGATGCTTCTACAAAGATAACAAAAGAAACTTCAACAAGAAGTATGACAATGATCGATCTGATGACAAGAATGAGTCTAAGAAGCAGACTGTTAAAACTACAAAGACTTCTAGCTCTACAGACTATACCTGCTTTGAATGTGGCAGAACAGGTCACTTCAAAACAGATTGTCCTGATCTGTCCAAAAGTCAAAGAGATGAGCTAAGAGCCAAAAGAGATCGAAAGCTTAAAAATGAGCGCAAAGCCATGATAGCTGAACAGAATTCAAGCAGCTCGAGTCATTTCTCAGACAGCTCATCAGAAAATGATGAAGCCTTCATTGCTGACGATGAAGAAAGCTGGAATGAATGCTATGTAGGATTGGACAACGGGCTAGATGAAGTTGAGGTAAATTCTTGCTACTCAAACTCCTCAGATAATGATAATGATCTTGAACAGGAAAGTGAAGATCAAGCAGAATACTCATGGAATGAAATAGATGAGATGTTCAAAAGCTACTCAAGCATCAAGAGGCTGTTTAAAGAAGTTGTTGAAGAGAATGACAGATTGAAGAAAGTTGAGCAAATTTTAAGCACAGCAAATACACAATTTGTGACTAAAATAAACGATCTGGAAGAACAGATCAAGAGGAAAGACAGTGAGATCCACACACTTAACTCAAAAGTTAAGGATCTGGTTACCAGAAACAATGTTGCTGAGGAAAAGATCAAGAAAGGAAAGGAAATGATCTACAAAAGTGATGAGCGTGCCAAGTTGCTAATAAATATGCAACAAAAAGGCACATCTGGATTATGATATCCAGGTCACTCAGAAAAGTCCTCTGGAACTATAAACTTCGTACCAGAAAGGAAACAGATACCAGATCAAGTGAAAGACTTGAAGAACAAAAAAGGTTATCCTCAAAAGATGATAATGAAAGATGCAAAGAACAGACAGTATCATCAAACAAAGGGACAACCAGCTCACTACACAGAAACAGAGCATATCCAAAGAGCAAAAGTCAACAGGACAACACATGCTAAGAAAGGGTGGAAGAAGGATGAAGTAGAGAGATATCATCCGTCTGAAATTCACTCTGTATCTAGACTAAATAATGAGGGAAACATCATTACTTGCTATGTTGCTGTTCCTAACCCCAGAATGTTCTGGATTCGAAAAGGACTGTTTGCTAATAATCAAGCACCTAAATGTTGAAAAAGGGGTAGCTAAGTGTGATTAATTGCAGGATCAGAGAACTGCAAGAAGGAGTAAGATAGCAAGAGGAACTATCTGGATTATAGATAGTGGTTGTTCAAAACACATGACTTGTGACAAGAACCTACTGACAGGTTACATAGAGAAACCAGGCCCACAGGTCACTTTTGGATGTAATTCAAAAGGATATACCAGAGGGTATGGAAACATCAAAGTTGGCAAGACCACTATCACTAATGTGTCATATGTTGAGGGTCTTAGTCACAATCTGTTTTCTGTAAGTCAGTTTTGTGCTAATGGTAATCAGATTGTTTTTGATACTAATAACTGTCTGGTGAAGAACAAGGAAGGAGATGAAATACTCCTTACCGGTAAACTACAGGATAGATTATATATAGTCCAGTGGACCAATCAGATCGAGACCTGCTTAGTCACTAAGACTGTATCAGAAACCAGCTGGTTATGGCATAAGAGACTAAACCATCTAAACTTTAAATCAATCAACAGGATTGCCAAGGAAAAGTTAGTGGAAGGACTACCAGATCAAGTGTATGATAAAGATCACATATGTGATGCTTGTCAAGCTGGGAAGCAAACCAGATCATCCTTTGCAAGCAAGACAGCTCACTCAACATCAAGAATATTAGAACTGTTACACCTTGATCTGTTTGGACCAGTCAAACCTCTAAGCATCAATGGAAGAAAGTACACATTGGTAATCATAGATGATTACTCAAGATTCACTTGGGTCATCTTTCTGCTGAAGAAGAAAGAAACCCTAGACAAGCTTCCTGACTTTCTACACAAGATTACTAAACAGAAAGAGATAAGCATAACCTCTATCAGAACAGATCGAAGAACAGAATTTCTCAACCAGAAGATCGAAGCATATTGCAACAAGATGGGAATTACTCATCAAACATCTGCTGCTCGAACTCCCCAACAGAATGGAGTTGTTGAAAGGAGAAATAGATCGTTAAAAGAAGCAGCTCGCACAATGCTTAATGCAACCAACCTACCAAAGAAATTCTGGGCTGAAGCCATATATACAGCATGCTACACTCAAAACAGATCATCCATCACACTCAGACATGGAAAGACTCCATATGAACTATGGAACAACAGAAAACCTAAGATTTCTTATTTTAGAACTTTTGGTTGTTTATGTTACATACACAATAATGGGAAATCACAGTTGAAAACCTTTGATAGCAAAACTGATCCTGGAATATTCTTAGGATATTCTGATGTCAGTAAAGCTTATCGAGTTTAAAATAAGAATTCTCATATTGTGGAAATAACTCCCCATGTTGTTTTTGATGAGTCTACTGTTGAGTACAGATCACTAGATGGAAAGCAGACAGAAAACCAAATGACTACCAGAAGAATGAATGAACTCTTACTTGAAGATATTCTTATCTGGAATTCAAAAAGTGAGGATGAAGAAATTAACACACCACCTGTTGCTGAAGAGATCATACAGCAAGGGGGAATATTTCTACACAATCTGGATGAAAACAGATCATCAACAGAAAACAATGAAACAACCATTGCAAATGATGATCAACCTCCAGAAGGAAGTCCAGATGAGAATCCATTTCAAGCTACATCAACAGCACACCCTGAATTTGAGGAACCAACAGATCAACCTGATCCTGAGTTATCTGATGAAGAAATGACCAGGAGAAGAAGATGGATACAAGACCATCCATCAGAACAGATCGTTGGGAACCCATCAGATCGTGTGAAAACAAGAAGAATGCATGGAGAAAGTGCATTGTTGAGCTGTTATCTCTCTCGCATGGAGCCATCTGATGCTTATGAAGCACTCCAAGATGCAGATTGGATAATAGCAATGCAAGAATAACTCAACGAGTTCAAAAGAAATGAAGTCTGGTATCTCGTGGACAGACCCAAACACCAAGGAGTAATAGGTGTAAAATGGGTGTTCAAAAACAAACGGGATGAAAATGGTGAAGTAGTCAGGAACAAAGCCAGACTGGTAGCTAAAGGCTATAATCAACAAGAAGGCATTGATTTTGATGAAACATTCGCACCAGTAGCCAGATTAGAAGCTATAAGGCTATTTCTAGCATATGCTGCTCACAAACGGTTCAAGGTATACCAGATGGACGTCAAAAGTGCCTTCCTCAATGGTATTCTTGAAGAAGAAGTATATGTGGAACAGCCACCTGGATTTGAAGAAGCAGATCCAGATCAGAAAGTATACAGACTGGCTAAGGCAGTCTATGGTCTAAAACAAGCCCCTAGAGCTTGGTATGAGACCTTATCAACCTTCCTACTAGAATCTGGATTTAGAAGAGGATCTATTGACAAGACTTTGTTCATCATCAAAGTCAAAGAAAATATTCTCTTAGTCCAGATCTATGTAGATGATATCATCTTTGGATCTCAATCTACCTATATGTGTGACAAATTTGCTAAACTTATGAAAAATAAGTATCAAATGTCCATGATGGGAGAAATGAATTTCTTCTTAGGTCTACAGGTCAAACAGCTACCAGATGGTATCTTTATTAATCAGACAAAATACATCAATGATTTGCTGGCCAAGTTTGGATTAAAAGACAGTAATCCAGTGAAAATTCCAATGCAGACAAATGGGAAAATTGGTCCAGATCCCGAAGGAAAACCAGATAATATTACTCAATATAGAGGGATCATAGGATCACTACTCTACCTAACTGCCAGTCGACCTGACATCACCTTTGCAGTTGGAGTATGTGCTAGATATCAAGCAAATCCCAAAGAGTCTCACATGGAAGCAGCTAAGAAGATACTAAGATATCTTAAGGGAACAGCCCATATAGGACTATGGTATCCATGTGAAGACAATTTTGAGCTAACTGGATACACTGACTCAGACTACGCTGGTTGCAAACTGGATAGAAAGTCAACATCTGGTACATGTCAGTTTCTAGGAAATAAACTGATTTCTTGGTTCTCTAAGAAACAGACATCAGTTGCCACCTCAACTACAGAGGCAGAATATATGGCAGCAGGAAGTTGTTGTGCACAAATACTGTGGTTAAGACAACAGCTTAAAGACTATGAGATTGATGTCAAGGAAATACCAATTTTTTGTGACAGCTCAAGTGCTATAGCAATCACACAGAATCCTGTTTTGCATACCAGATGCAAACATGTGGATGTGCGACATCACTTTATAAGAGATCATGTTGAAAGAAAACATATACAGATTGAGAAAATACACACTGAGATTCAGAGAGTAGATATTCTCACTAAGGCATTACCAAAGAAAGATTTAAGATGCTTTGTGGAAAACTAGGACTTTTAAATCTTGAAGATAGGACCAGATTAATCTAACCCAGATCAAATTCAATATTCCTACAGGGAATCAAAACCAGATCATCACGGTCCAGATTGATAAACTTCAGCTTATTTGCAAAATCCAACAAGGAATTGCTACCAGATCACTAAGTATATGTGAATAACAGTTTGATCAAAATTCCAACTGGGAATTTATTAAAGGAGTCAACCAGATCGATAGTCATCACCATAAAAGAGATTGACCTTGACCAGATTACTTAAACACGTGGATATTGAATTAATATTTCTTATTAATTACTCCATTACTTGGTTAAGAGGGAAAGGTCAACTATATACGGCGACTAATTATCTATATTCTGACATTAGATATCAAAATCTTTTATTTTTGATGATTACGTACAGTAATCGGGATATGTGATCGAGAAAATATCTACCATATCAAGAAAAAGACTGCAATAAAGACAAACGCGCCATATCTCAACCGTTCGATCATAGCGCGTGTATCACACGTTAAGAGAGGCGACTATGAGTTGGAAACCTAGAACATGGAAAGGCGGGAAAGCTGAAAAAGGGAAGGATTTCTGAATATTTTAATACCCTACTTATCTTCTCTTTTATGTATATATTTGATAAGGCGTTCCATGTATCACTCACACTTACATTTTTCTCGAAACTCTTAGCAAATTTTCTACCTTCCAAAATTCTCTCTTCCTTCGAAAACCTCTCTGTTTCTAGCAAAAATGGCACCAAAATCCTCTGTTTTTCTCGAGCAAGCAAGTTTTCTGAAACCTTACATTCACCACGACCTTTTCGCGGTGCTTGACACCTTCGGGTTTCATAAACTGGAAAAGGCATTCGATCTTGTCAGCCAGTGCAAAGTTTTCTTGTTTCAAGTTTATTTAATTTTGTCTCTATCACTTGCATATGACAAACTGTTTTTACTATGTATATCTACATACAATTACTGCGAGATCAATTGCCAGCCTGCATAAATTGCTTTGGAGCACTTATACTTCACTGATGGAAGGATAGTGCTCACATATGCTCTACTATGTTTTCTGTAGGTTTCTAAAATATAATTACTTCACACCCAGTACACTTCCTACCCAAGGATGTGGCTGCGTTTTATCTCTCATGGCAAGGAGAGAGGGGTGGCAATGAGGCCACCATTCGAGTCAGTAAAGGGAATACTGTCAGCAACACTCCTTACAATGTTATCAACATAATCAACGCCGCCTACAAAGTGAAGGACGAAGGCCTAGACCTTGGAGACATTACTACAGAACAATTGCAAGAAGCTGTGGAGATGGTGATGATTGTGCCCATCCATTATACAAACAGGATGTTTGTCCGTGCTCTTCTTGCGCCAGAATTCAGAATACTGCTTGAATTTGTACAGCGAATTTTCCTCAATCACAATGGAACCTATGACCAGGTCACTCCTGAGAAGTTCAGGATATTAGCAGCAGTAGTTCTTAACCTGCCAGTCAACTGGAGCAGGATTTTATACGATCTCTTGGCAAAGGAGGCCAAGATGATTTTATTTGTGAAAGGCAGCTCCCCCGGCATCGAAGTAAAGAGAAGCAGCCTGAGACATTCAACAAAGATCAGCTTTATGCTGGAATCATTCTTCCCTCACCACCAATGGGATACAGCTGTTGAGTTTAACACCAAACAGCACTTTCCAAAAGACCAGCATCAGATTGAAATGTCAATGGGCATTTCAGCAAATCTGATTGCCAGAGCAAAGGACTCAGTAGTTCTCAATGCTCTGATGGAGATGGGAAACTCAAATCCCATCTGGATTCCACCGTCTGGTCAAGCAGATCAACCCACGAAATCCAAGATAACAAAGGAACAGACTACAGAAAGAACTCCCACCAAGAGAATGACCAGAAGGGCTAGTTCTGTTGAAACAGATACTTCTACTACAGCTCAGCAGCCCAAACTAAAACGCAGACGGCTTCACAAACTGTCCGCCGAGATACAGACTGAAACCCCCTGCTGCTGCAGAAACTGTCACCCCTCAACAGGAGGTTGTGGAGGAAGAAGTTGTGCTGGTTGATCAACCAGAAGATGTGGAACCTCTCTCATCCGTCCACCCAGACCAGTCCAAGGATTTCTCCCCAGCTCATACCATAAGCTCATCTTCTGCTGAGCCTCTAGAGCAGATCGATGAGGAAGATGAAGAAGCAATTGAATCTTCAGATGAAGATGTGGAGAAGAAAACAGCTCAATCTGTAGTTAAGATGATTGAAGCAGAAGCAGACAGAGCTGTTCTCAGCATGTTTCCAGGAATCCAGCTTACACCAGAAAGCTACAATGCAGCTAAAAGAGTTAAACTGCTGCTGTTGATCAAAGACAAGGAATTCTACGTGTTAGATGCATTGCTAAAAATCAGATCGATTGACCAACTCAAGGCAGAAGAAGCTACATTGTTGAACATCTTTGAAGTCTCATCCATTGCTGAGATACGCGAAAACTATACACAATCTATACTTGCAATCGCTCAGTTAGAAGCTCAGAAGCTCCAGATCAATCTACGAGAAATATATGAGAAGGCTGGAAAGATAGACTTTTATGACAGCGTGGTTGATGAAGAAGAAGCTGAGACTGCCCCATCTGATGCTCACCAACCGGGTGCAGCAATCAACGCACCTGAACCAGACCAGCTCATGCCTGATACTGATGAGCAGATCATGACCCCACGTGCATCAACTGAGGGAGAACAAACGCCTTCTGAAATCCCCAAAGCAGTGCCCAGTCAATCTTCAGCAGAGGAAGAACTCATTGGACAGAATATAGGAGGCGAGCTTACAAATGACATCCTCACCCCTGCTGCAGCAGCAGCACTTAATGTCCATGTGCAGACATTCACCTTGGAGGACATATTGATGGACCAACATCAATCACTGTCTCATACACAAATCAGAGATCTCATCTCCAAGAAGGTGGATCAGTACATGTATGGAACACTGACCACAGTTCAAGATGAAGCCATCCGCATACTCACAGAGTTCAACGACCACCTGCAAACTCATGTCAATCAGGTCGACTCTGATCTGAGGCAAATCTGTAGACTGAAGATTGAAGAGATCAACAAGAAACTAGATGATGATCGGGCTGCTGCTGATGAGAGGAAAGCTCAGATAGATCAAAGTCTGTTTTCAACTGAATTCAAAGTGAAGGAGATGTACAAAATCATCAGTGCCTTTGCAGAAAAAGAAAAAGATATGGTGCACGACATAGTGAAGGCCCAGACTGATGGGATATCAGCTGATGTTGTCAAAGAAACCATCTCCCACACCAAAGCTATGTTCAGGGAGTTTGAGGTCAATGGAAAGAACTTTGTTGAGAGAAAACTTAGCGAACTGCGCTATCCCACCAAGACCATGATCGACACTTACTTCAACGATTTTGGGATAGTCCAGGAAGATGTTGAGCGTCATACTGCAGAACTTGCCAACATCACCAAATCTTTCCAGAAGCAGCTTGATGATGTAAATCTCAATATTACCTCTCTTCTTTCACAGAAAGTTGATACAGACAATGAGCTCAAGACAATGAAGGAAGAGGTTACCTCCCTCAGGGCACTCATCAATATGGTAGCTGATGATGTCGAAAAGGGGGAAGGAAAAGGAAAGAAGACATCCGCTATTGCTGTAAAAGGGAAAGGAAAAGAGACAGCTCAACCGGAGCAACAGATCCCTGCACTACACAGCCCTCCATCTGCTCACGTTCAAAAATCCCAATCATCAAGCAGATCAAGCCAACTACCAAAGAAGAAGAAAAGAGCAGGATCCAGCTGGTTCTCGTCTGCCCCTATTCGAAGATCATTGACCAAACAGGGAGAGACCAACCTGGTCCCAGATCACTTGAAGGAAGGATATGAAGGCTTAAAATACGGGTTCATTATGTGTCGCTACTTCCTCAAGGAACCACTCTATTGTGAGGGGACACCTAATGAAGCCTTTAATCTATATCTGGACCAGAATGATGCAAGGGATCTGGTAGAAGAGATCAGAGCAGCAGCAGACAAAGCCCAGATCACAATAACTGCTCCAGAAAGGGAATTCAGAACCTGTCCCACCATCCCTGGGACAGACCTTCCTGACAAGACCTTTCTGCTGAAATTTATCAATCAGCTGGCAGAAAACAGAGGATATAAGGTGGATGCTGAAGACCCTGATTACATAAGGGTAAGAGAAGGAGTATACGAAAGTGTCCAGCTTATATCAGACGAGACCAGAGCAAAACTGAAGAGACAGCAAGAGGAGAAAAGAAAAAGCAGATAGATTTCTTTTCTCATACCCTTATGATCTGCTTTTCTTATGCTTTTGTTTTTTGATCATTCTGTAAACTCTTTTGTCTCTAATATATGAAGCTTTCCTTGAGTTTCTGAAGACAACATTTTATTGTCCAGAACACATATGAAAATATCCTAAAACGTTATAAACTTAATAACTTACTAAAAACAATCTGGACATCAGGCCAGATCATTCTTTATAAACTGATAGGATATATTTTGTAAAGTGTGGTTTCGACATCATCAACAAGGGGGAAATTGGTTGGAACCCTAAAGTCTTAGTGTTGATGATGATATTTCGAAACACACTTAGTTAGTTTATGGTGTATAAGCTGTTCTCGCGTAAAAACAGATCACTATAGATAAGGTGGTTTCTGTTATGGAACAGATTAAGAGATGACTTAAAATGTAAAAGAAATATTCCTATAGAAGTCAATCTCAACTTAGAGTAGGATGATGTCAAGATTTATGCCAAAGAAGAATCAACCTGCTGTAACAGACAGAGACTAGATCGATGACCAGATCGATGCCTACAGCGAGGAACCAGAACGATTGAGTCATCAATCCATCAGCTGACATCATTCTATACATCATATACTCTTGCCACGTCAAGATTAAGATACATCCAACAGGGATTGGAAAGAAGATCTTCGATTATGCATATAAGGAAAGAGACCGTTAGCAATCTGCTTTCCATAAATCAAAGATTGAGTCAACCTTTCCTATAAGGCAAGAACAGATATGATGGAAACCATTGATTGGCAATATACCATCTATCTTACGCCAATCAACAACGGCTAGAATTTAAAATTCAATGCCTATATAGTTGAAGACAAAAAACTGGAAAAATAGAGAACACACGCGAGCTATACAACTATTATTCTTCCAAGCATTCTGCATTCCAGACTCAGAGCTTCAACATCTTGTGATTCTACATCACACCAACCACCTCGATTCAAGTCTGTCTTGTCGACAGAAAGAAGATCACCCTGCTAGCTAGTAGTTTTCTAGTGGTAACGTAGAGGTAATCTGTTGTAAAGGGACACGACCCTTCATTCGTGCATAAGTATCATTCTAGTTGTGATTGGTACTTGTGTCTCGTTCTCCACGAGTATAAAGAAGCAGAGTATCCTAGTAGTGGATAATCTGGTCTAGTTTTGACCAGATCGTGGACGTAGGGATTTCCCGAACCACGTTAAACAACTGTGTGCTTTACATTCTTGCATTCTTTATATTTTCAGTTGTTTATTATTCTAACTCTCTGCACTATCATCCATCTGCATCTCAATCAATCTCCCTAATCAATCTGCCTAATACTTAAGATTTTCTAAACAAGAGCAATCACTAATCCACCACTATTCCGCACTCACTCTACACTCAGAAAGTAATAAGATCACTTTTATTACCAACTAAGTGTTTTCACCAAGAGAGTAATCTGTTTGGACTAAATCTGCTATTGATCTGTATATCGATCTGTTTAGTCACTGCCGAGCAATTTCTCGTATAAGAATAGCTTGAACTCTCTTACAAACTGTCAAGTAAAACTGAAAAGTTTGTATTTGGTGTATTCCCCCCCCCCTACACCAAACCTTGCTCTTTCGGGACCAACAAAATTCTAGCCGTTTGCTGATTAGTGTGAGTTTGATGGTATATTTCCAATCAATTATGTCCATCATATCTCTGCTTGCCATATAGGGAAGTTGACTCAATCTTTGAGTTTAAGGAAAGCAGATTGCTAACGGTGTCTTTCCTTCTATGTGTTAGCCGAGGATTCTCTTTCCAATCCCTGTTGGATAGGCTTCAATCTTGATGTGGCAAGAGCATATGATGTGTAGGATGATGTCAGCAGGTGGATTGATGACTCAATCGTTCTGGTGCCTTGCTGTAAATGTCGATCTGGTCACTGTCTGTTACAGCAGATCGATTCTTTTTGGCATGAAATCTTGACCTTCATCCTATACTAAGTTGAAATTGACTTTTATAAGACTATATCCTTTACATATCAAGTCATCTCCTAATATGTTCTATAACATGATATACTTTATATCTAGTGATCTGTTTTACATGCAGAACAGTTTAAAACTCTAAAAAAAATAGCTAAGTGTGTTTCGAAAGACCATCATCAAAACTAAATATCTTAGGGTTCCCAACAATTTCCCCCTTTTTGATGATGTCGAAACCACACTTTACAGTAATGTCCTATCAGCACTTTAAGAGTGATCTGGTCTGATAACCAGATGGATGATTATTCGTTATTAAGTTTATAACGATTAGGATATATTATATGTGTTTTGGACAATAGAGTGTTGTCGTCAGAAACACAAAGAGACTTTATAGATAAAAAGAGAATAGAGTTTACAGAAAATCATGACAAAAGAAATGCAGATCATAATGATAAGAAAGATATAGCTATCTGCTCTTTCTTCTCTCTTATTGTTGTCTCTTCATCTTCGCCCTGGTCTCATCCGAGATGAGTTGGACACTCTCATATACGCCTTCTCTTACCCTTATGTAGTCAGGGTCTTCTGCATCAACCTTATACCCTCTGTTTTCTGCGAGTTGGTTTATGTAGGTGAGCAGGTAGGTTTTATCTGGTAGTGTGGTGCCAGGAATTACTGGGCATTCTCTAAACTCCTTTTCTGGTGCAGTGATGGAGATTTGAGCTTTTGCAGCAGCTTCTCTTAGGGCCTCTACCAAGTCCTTGGCATTATTCATGTTTAGATATAGGTCGAATGCCTCGTTGGGTGTGCCCTCGCAGTACAGGGGTTCTTTGATGAAGTATCTGAGCATAATGAAGCCATACTTCAAACCCTCCCATCCATCCTTCAGATGATCTGGGATCCAGCTGGTCTCTCCTTCTTTGATTTTTGATGTTCTGGTAGGGGCAGATGATGACCAACTGAATCCAGTTCTTTTCTTCTTCTTTTGAATTTGACTCGATCTGCTCGATTATTTGGACTTTTGAGTTTGAGCTGATGGAGCAGATGGAGGACTGGTTGTTTGAGGTGTAGTCTGCTGCTCCGGTTGAGCTTTCTCCTTCTCCTTCTTTTTAGCAGCAGCTATTGCAGTTTTCTTTCCCTTCACTCCTTATCTGTCTCCACTTTTTGTGTAAGCAGAGATGTGATGTTGAGGTTGGAATCATCGATCTGCTTTTGAAGAGATGTGCTTGTGGATGCCAGATTGGCAGTGTACTCCTCTTGGTCTTCTTTTATTGTCCCAATCTCATCAAAAAATCCTTCAATCATAAGCTTGGTTGGGTAGCGCAGATCACTGAGTTTTCTTTGCACAAAATCTTTCCCGTTGGCTTGAAATTGCCTGAGTAGTGATCTGGTGTAAGCATTTGCCTCTTTCACTATATCGGCAGTGATGCCGTCAGTCTTCTCTTTGACTATGGTGTGAACCATATCTTTCTCTTTCTCAGCAAATGCAGTGACAATCTTGTATATTTCTTTCACTTTAAGCTCAGTTGTAAACAGACTTTGATCGATCTGTGCCTGCCGTTCTTCGGCAGCAGCTCGATCATCATCCATCTTCTTGCTAATCTCTTCGATTTTCAGCCTGCATATCCTCCTCAAATCAGAGTCAACTTGATCGACGTGAGTCTTCAAGTGATTGTTGAACTCAGTGAGTATGCGGATGGCTTCATCTTGTACGGTGGAGAAAGTCCCATACATGTATTGGTCGACTTTGTGGGAAACTAAATCCCTGACCTGAGTATTGGATAGGGATTGATGCTGGTTCATCAATATATCCTCTAGGGTTGTCATCTCCACATGTTCATCCAGTGTAGCTGCGACAGCTGGGGTATAGATGTTATCTATTGGTATACCACCCACTCGCTGTCCAGCTGGCTCGTGGTCTGGTTGAGTTTGATCAACCTAAGGCATGAGCTGATCTGTTCCAAGTTCTGTGGTTGCTGCACCCTGTTGGTGAGCATCAGCATGAGTTGCTGCAACTTCTTCCTCCATAGCTTCTTCTTCAATACTATTAAAGAATTCCAGCATGTTTGCTTTCTCATAAACAGATCGCAGGTCGATCTGGAGTTCGTCAGCTTCAAATTTGGACATGCCAAGAATATTTGGCTTGTATGTCTCGCGTAGTTCGGCAATGGATGAAACAGTGAAGATGTTGAGCAGCGTGGCCTCTTCAACCTTCAATGCATGTATTGATCTGGTTCTAAGCAGGGCGTCCAAGACATAGAACTCTTTATCTTTTACCAGCAACAGAAATTTGAGCCGTTTGGCTATGTCATAGGTTTCTGGGGTAAGCTGTATCCCAGGGAATGTTCGAAGAACAGAGTGATCTGCCTCTATTTCTAGCATTTTCACCACAGTCTCTGCTTTCTTAAGTTCCTCTTCTTCATCCGTAGACTCCTCTTCTCCCTCAGCCTCCTCATCAATCTGCTCTAGGTGTTCAGCAGATGATGGACTGGTAGAATGGGCGGGGGAGAAGTCCTTAGTTTGATTAAGGGTCAAGGATGAAATGGGGGCCACATCCTCTGGTGGTCCACTGTTGGGAACCCTAAAGATTAGTGTTGATGATGGTCTTTCGAAACA
>JAPKLX010000474.1:121077-143349 GCA_026898415.1 Leonotis leonurus
CCCCCCCCCTACACCAAACCTTGCTCTTTCGGGACCAACATCCACCCATCAGAACTTCTTCCTCCTCAACCTCCTATTGAGGAAGAATGGTTTCTGCAGCAGCAGGTTCTGCAGTCTGGACTTCATCAGATAGCTTCTGAAGTCTTCTGTGTTTGGGTTTGGATGGCTGAGCTGCAGTGGATGTGTCGGTGTCAATCGAGCTTGCTCTTCTGGTAACCCTCTTGGTGGGTGTTCTCTCGATTAGTTTCTCCTTTGTGACCTTAGATTTGGTGGACTTTTCTACTGGACCAGATGGAGGAATCCAGATGGGATTCGAGCTTCCCATCTCCATTAATGCATTGACATGCACAGGGTCTTTCACCCTAGCGATCAAATTTGCTGAGATCCCCATGGACATTTCTATCTGGTGTTGATCTTTGGGGAACTTCAACCTGGTGTTGAATTCCAAGGTAGAGTCCCATCTATGCTGAGGGAAGAAGGATTCCAGCATGAAGCTGATTTTGGTTGAGTGCCTCAAGCTACTCCTCTTTACCTCGATCCCAGGGTTCCCTCCTTTTACAAACATGATCATCTTGGCCTCCTTTGCCAAGAGATCGAATAGAATTTTGCTCCAGTTGACTGGTAGGTTGAGCACTACAACAGTCATAATTCTGAACTTTTCAGGGGTGACCTAGTCATATGACCCGTTGTGATTGAGGAAGATGCGCTGGACAAATTCAAAAACGATTTTGAACTCGGGAGAATAGAATTCCTAAACCAGAAGATTAAGGACTACTGCAATCAGAAGGGTATCACACATCAGACATCTGCAGCAAGAACAACTCAAGAGAATGGAGTGGTTGAGAGAAGAAACAGATCATTGAAGGAAGCAGCCCGCACCATGTTTAATGCAACCAGATTACCCAAGAAGTTTTGGACTGAAGCCATCTACACGACCTGTTATACACAGAACAGATCGGTGATAACTCTCAAACACGGGAAGACACCATATGAAGTCTGGAATAACAGAAAGCCCAATATACAGTATTTTCGCACCTTTAGTTGTACATGTTACATCCATAATAATGGGAAATATCAGTTGAAAACTTTGATAGTAAAGCTGACCCTGGAATATTTTTAGGATATTCTGATGTTAGTAAAGCTTATAGGGTTTACAACAAGAAGACTCATATTATGGAGGTAACACCTCATATTGTATTTGATGAAACTATTCTTGAATACAAAGAAGCAGGTGATGAACAGGTTCACAACCATATTAACAACAAGAAATCAGAAGGGATTCTACTAGAAGATATTCTGATTTGGAATACAACATAAGAGAATGAGATTGATATTCAACCTAATGCTGAGACCAGCTCACAGGAAGGGGGAATAGAACGCATCGATCTGGAACAAACCAGATTCATTCCACCAGATATTAGTGAACCAGTGGAAGAAGGTATTCATGAACAGTCTCAAGATCAACCTGAAGAATCCAGAGATATCAACAGCTGGAACAACTTCCAAGAGATTGAAACTGAGGAACCAGAAATTGAGACCTCTTTCCAAGCATCTTCAACAGCACATCCTAAATTTGAGGACCCAACAGAAGAACCTGAGCCTGAGACATCAGAAGAAGAGATGTCCAGTAGAAGGAGATGGATACAAGAACATCATCTTCTAGAACAGATTGTTGGGAACCCATCAGATCGTGTGAAGACCAGAAGAATGCATGGAGAAAGCTCACTACTAAGTTGTTATCTATCTCGAGTTGAACCATCTGATGCTTATGAAGCACTACAAGATGTAGACTGGGTTATTGCTATGCAAGAAGAACTTAACGAGTTTAAAAGAAACCAAGTTTGGTACCTTGTAGACAGACCAAGACACTAGGGAGTAATAGGTGTCAAATGGGTGTTCAAGAACAAATGAGATGAGAATGGTGAAGTTGTCAGAAACAAAGCCAGATTAGTTGCAAAAGGATACAGTTTCTTGGAAGCAAGTTAATCTCTTGATTTTCAAAGAAACAAACATCTGTTGCTACATCAACAACTGAGGCAGAGTACATGGCTGCTGGAAGCTGTTGTGCACATATACTCTGGTTGAAGCAGCAACTAAAGGACTACGAGATCGATGTCAAGGAGATATCTATATTCTGTGACAGCTCAAGTGCCATTGCTATAACACAGAATCCAGTACTCCATACGAGATGCAAGCATGTTTATGTGAGACATCACTCCAGATAGAGAAGATACACACTAATGTACAACGTGCTGATATCTTGACAAAAGCCTTACCAGAAGAAAGATTCAAGATGTTATGTGGAAAGCTAGGATTACTAAATCTAGATGAAAGAATCAAGTCAATACCAGATTGAGGAAACCAGATCATGTTGCAGAACGATGAAAACAGAAGCACTAGCTATGATAACCAAATTACTGTATCACTGTTGAGATTATGAAGCAAAGTGCAAAACCATATTGCCAACCAAATTGACAAGAAGCAGAATGAAAACCAGATGATACAAAGTGATTGTAGAGGACATTACCAGAAGGAAGCATAAATAAAACGATACCAGATTGTTATTAATATCACGTGTCAGAATATGACAAAGATACAACCATGCCACGTGAAAATTAATTTTCCAATAAAGGATTACTTAGTCAAGGGAGAACTTGGAAAGTAGAAGCGTCCCTGACACTAATTACCGCCCTAACTATGGTCTATAAAGTTATTTTCTGACATAGATTTGCTAAATCTTCCATAATTATGATGATTAACAAACCTTTGGAAACTGTGATCGAGGAAATCTCTGCAAGAAAAGGAATAAGGAAAGTTGCAGTGGATAGGAAGATTTATTCGCTCCATCCTACAACCCTAAGATCTAGCGCGTGCATCAAACGTAGCACAAGGCGGCAAAATGAAAAGTTGAAGCGGAAAAACTTAAAAAGGGAGATTTTCATCAAACCTTAAAATTCTTATCGTTTTAATTTGAACCGTTGATTGTTTTCTTATATATATTTGTCGTAAGTGCATTAAACTGTTCACCTTACACTTTCATCGCATTGAGCACTACTCTTCCTTAAGCACTTAAGCATTTCCAGAAATCTCTTTTTCACAAAAGTTGTCTTAAAACTCCAAAATCTTTTGAAAATGGCACCACAAACTTCCTTGTTTTTGCAACGTGTCGCTGAGGTTTAGAGATTTCTTTCATCTAAACCGTTTGTTGTCTTTGAAACTCACGGTTTTCACAAACTCGAAGAAATTTTTGCCATGGTTAAGCGCTGCAAAGGTTTATTAAGTTCTTTATGTATTAACTGTATCTATTGGTGATTTATGAGTTATGTCTCTGGAAATCTATCTTGCTTTATACATTGATACCTCTTTGAATAATTTTCATATGGATAACTGATATATAGAGACATTTCTGTGCTATTCATACTCTATGATTATATGTAAAATGTAATATATGTTGTTCAAATGACTAATGTTTATATGTTATCCACTGGGATATCTTTGTCTATTGTAGGATTTCATAATATTGTCACCTCCCATCCCAACATGTACTTGGGAAAACAGGCAGCCACATTCTACTTGACATGGCAAGATGAGAAGGAAGGTAACGAGGTCAACGTGCTGATGCCCATTGGAGATAGGACGAGCAAAACTACCTACAACGTCCTCGCCATGATCAATCAAGCATACCGCTTGAAGGATGAAGGTATGACTCTTGATGATATCACCTATGATCAGCTTCAGGAAGCGGTGGAGAAAGTTATGGTGATTCCCATGTCATACACGGGAAGAATGTTCCAGAGATCCCTGCTCCAACCAAGCTACAAGCTCGTATTCGAGTTTGTGCAACAGATTTTTCTCAACCACAGTGGATCTTACGATCAAGTTACCTCAGAGAAGTTTAGGATTATCACAGCTGTTGTCCAAAACCTCAAAGTCAACTGGAGCAGAATCATGTTTGATCTATTGGCAAAGGAGGCCAAGCTCATGAAATATACCAAGGACACCCGAGGGAATGGTGTCTCTGTGGAAGTGAGAAGGAACTTGAGGCATTCTACCAAAATTAGATTCATGGTAGAAAAGTTCTTCAAGCAACAAGTCTGGGAGGATGCCATCGAGTTCAACACCCGATTTACCATTCCTAAAGACCAGCACCAGATAGAGATGTCTTTGGGACTCACTCCAGCCCTGTTTAACAAGGTCACTGATGAAGTGCACCATGCTGCACTACTGGAGATGGGTGGTTCAAATCCAATCTGGATACCACAAACCAGAGCAGTGGAGACACAGAAGGAAAAGGCACCAAGGGAAAAGGTGCAGAAGGAGAAGACAACACATAAACCACCTGCCAAGAGGGCAAGTTCCATTAATACAGATACATCCACATCTCACCAGCCGAAGCAGAAGAGGCGCAGATTAAGGAAAGTACACGACTCTCCACCACCCACTGAAGAAGTTCAACAAGACATAGACACTCATCAACCAGAATAAGAAATGACTCAACTAGATCGCGTCAGTCCACAACAAGCTGAGGAGGCTCAACAACCAGAAAGCCCCATTCCTTTGCAAACTGAGGAACCCATATTTGTTGAACCAGAATCCAGTTTCAACTCTAGTCAGGACAAGGACTTCTCCCCTACCAGAACAACAACACCCTCACCTGATAGAATGTAGAGGATCAATGAGGAAGAAGAGGAAGAAGATGAGTCAATTGATGAGGATGAAGAAAAGAAAAAGCAAGCAGAAGGTGTGATTAACCTACTGGAAAGCGAAGCAGATCACTCTGTGCTTCAAGATTTTCCAGGTATTCACATGCTGCCAGAGAGTCTTGGAGCAACCAAGAGAGTCAAGTTCTCCTTGCTTGTCAAGGATAGCGAGTACTACATTGTTGACGCTCTACTCCAGACCAGATCGGTGGGAGAGCTGAAGAAAGAGGAATCTACCTTGCTGAGCTTACTGCAAGCAAGCACTGTTGGTGAAGTCCAATCAGAATACCACCAGCTCCTTTTAGCAATGATGAAACATGAGGCCAAATTGCTAAAAATAGAGCTCAAACCATTTTATGTTGATTAAATGGAATTTTATTCCAGTGTGACGGGATCAGATGAAGAGACTGATCAGGATGTGGACATGGGAGGTCCAGGAGGGGACCAGATGGAGCAGTCCACTAGCCAGCCAGATCAACCTCCACCATTAATGCAAGAAGCAATAGCTCAACAACCCACCCAGAGAGTAGAAAAGCCCAAGAAAAGGCAAAAGAAGACACCAATTATTCATCTAGATCCAGTAGATGAGGAACCAGCTGGTCAACATATTGATGGAGTACCTACCAATGAGCTGTACACACCTGGAGTAGCTCAGAAACTGAAAAACAATGTCACATTCTCCAATCTTGAAGAGATTTTGGAACGGGATATAAAATCCTTCAACAACTACCAGATCGACAACCTGATCACACTCCGAGTTGAAGATCACATGAATGCTACCTGCAACGTCCTACAAGAGAGAGCAACACAGATCCTCACTAAATTTAATTAGCATCAGAAGGACTATGTCAATGACATGGATCTTGATCTGTGCAGAAAGCTCAAAACCCTGCAGAAGGAGCTTGACAAGAAAATCGATGACGACCGTACAACTGCTGAAGGAGTTCAAGAAAAGACAGCACTAAGGCTAGAGACCATAGACAAGTAAACTCAGGCTATTCAGACTCTGGTCACTAACATGCTGGGAAAGTAGAAAGAGGCTATTGATGCTGCAGTGAAGAGTCAAGCTACTACAATTACAGCTGAGGTGAAGGAAGCCACTACCATTGATCTCCACGCCCAACTTGCTGCCTTTGAGAAGGAGAAGTTCATGGAAATCATGAAGGCTAACCAAGTCAGTGTTCTAGACGATCTGCTCTATCCCAATCCAACAGAATATGAGCACCAAAACACAAGATTGACGAAAATGGAAGATTTGCAGAACACTTATGATGGCACAATTGCTACAATGAACAGCCGTCTAGAGTGTAAACTGGATGCCACTAATCAGAATGTGACCTTTCTACTAGGCTTCATGGCAGATGCAGAAGAGAAGATGGAGGCCATGAAGACAGAAATAGATTCCCTTCGTACACTCATCAAGTCTATATTTGATGATGTCGAAAATGGGGAAAAATCTAAGGCTGACAAGGGAGGAAATTGAGATAGCAAAGGTTCTAGAAAGGATGTAACAGAACCAGAACAACCAGGTCAAGGAGTAGAAGCTGCTGAAGCTCAATCTGGACCAGTTCAACAGCCGAGGGAGAGGTCCACAACCCCACCAAGGGCGGATTCCACCATTGAACCAGAACAGAGTCAACAATAACAACAACAAGCTGTTGCTACTCGTGATAAAGGCAAGAAGCCTATCGATGAAGGAGACCAGATAGCAGAGCGGCTGCTGTTTGGAGTTAATAGAGAACAAGCTTGTGACCCCATCTTCCGGGCACAATTCTATAAAGAACAGGCAGAACGTGAGAAGAGGTTAGCTGCACAAGAAGCAAAAGAAAAATCCTACTAGACGACCTTCTCCTCACTGCCCTCATCAGAACGTTCTCAACAACAGTCATCACAATCCACAACATAGTCAAAGAAGAAGAAGACGAAGCCCTTCACTGCATGGAACCTATCTTTGCAAAAGCAAACTCCCAAGGATGTTTGGGTACTAGAGGGTGACCAGAAGGATTGGGAGTTGGTAAAACAAGGCTTTATAATGAACAAATATTTCCTAAAAGAGCCAATCTACTCAGAGTCCACACCAGATGAAAACTTCAACAGATACATGGACAATTTTGGAGACATGGAGCTGCTACAGAGAATCAGACTGGCTGCCACAAGTGCTAAAATTCAAATGAAGGTACCTGCAAAGGAGTATATGGCATGCCCTATGATTCCAGGGAGCAGCATACCCGACAAAACGTACATACTGAATTACATCAATCAGATGGCTAAGATGAAGGGTTACAAAATTGACAACCATGACCCTAACTACGCCAGAGTGAGAGATGGAATCTATGAAAGTATACAGCTTGTCTCTGATGCCCAACGAGAAAAGATGAAGAAAGGAGGAGCTCCCAGATGGTTTTCATAATTTTCTTATCTTTTAATCCATCTGTTACTTTATTGCTTGTTGCCCTATTTCTTTTTTTTGTCTCCATGTAATCCACCTATACTCAACTCATATATATGTATACATTCATGAGGATTTTCTGAAGACAAAGTATCATTGTCCAGAATCATTTATTGCCATTTGATTATTATAAAGATTAATAACAATTTTTTAACACGTCTGGTTGTTTAAAACCAGATCACTCTTAAAAAGCTTTATTTAGGGTTATATTGTAAAGTGTGGTTTCAACATCATCAAAAAGGGAGAAATTGTTGGGAACTCCACAATATTTTAGTTTTGATGATGTTCTCTCGAAACACACTTAGAGTTCATTCTATCTTGCTAGATCTTAATATGTTCTAAATGTACCAGATCACTGTAATATAAATTGAATTTGTTAGAGAACACGATCTTAGTCCAGATTAGAAAATGACTTGGTATGTAAAGGATCTCATCCTATAGAAGTCATTTTGTTTTTCTTTTGTTCATGGACCAGATCAACAGCAGATTGAAGCAAGCAGATAATCTATCAGAAAGTCACTCGGTCAGTGCTTCCAAATCATTCACAAAAGATTATACCATGCTTTGGAGCATATTTCTGAAGACCAGATCGACTGCTGACCAAATCGATATTTTTGAAGATGAACCAGATGATATCAGATCACCTACCAGTTAATTGGCAATCACATGTTTGACCAGATTAACTGATGAAAAGTTCCAAACTCATTGCCACATCATTCGAGTTTACCAAGATGGAAGGAGAATCAATCTACTCGTGAAGAAGGAAAGTAGTACCTATCAACGATCTGCTTTCCATATTTATTGAAGATTCAGTCAACCTTTCCAAAGGCACGAAGAGATAATTTAGGGATTCAAAATCCTTGATTGGTAAATTACATTTACTCCAAACCAATCAAGCCCAACGGTTAGAATTTCATATTCTACACCTATAAACGCTTGGAACAAAGATTGGAAGAGTACAAGACTATCATCTACGATCAACAAGCTGTTATCCTGCCCAAAAATCATCTCACTCTTCGAAGCATTCACTCGAGAAGATTTCTACTCACCAGATCATGTTCTAAGCCATTCGTGATCGAAATCACATCAACTCGATTCAAGTCTATCTTATCGAGCAGAAGGAAGGAGATCTTCGCTAGCTAGTAGTTTTCTAGTGGATTGACGTGAAAAGATCCAGTTACAGTAGTTTTCTATAAGTTGTAAAGGGACACGACCCTTATTCGTGCATAAGTTTCAAACGGATTATACTTGAAACTTGTGGCTCGTTCTCTGCGAGTATAAATAAGAAGAGTATCCTAGTAGTGGATATCTAATCTAGTTTGGATTGGACCGTGGACTTAGGGGATTTCCCGAACCACGGAAAAACAACTGTGTTATTTACATTCTGCATTTTAAATCTCAGTTGTTTATTCACTAATCAGCACATTCATTCAATCTGCATTCTTAATCAATCTGCTAAATAATCGGTTGAGTTTTGCAAAGGTTTCCTAAACAAAGAGTACTAACTAAGTCCACCATATTCCGCACACAACGCTCTGTTAGGGAACAAGATTACTCTTGATCTCTGCTCAGTGTTATTCACCAGAGATTTTCGGTCTGGTCATCGATCTGGTTTGTCACAACTAAGCAATCTGCCTACAGAAAGCTTAAGCTCTCTAAGAAATTAGTCAAATGAACTGAAACAGTTTGAATTTGGTGTATTCCGCCCCCCCTCCATACACCAAACCTTGCTCTTTTGGGACCAACAAGTATTCCTCTTGATCTTCTAGTAGTGATCTGATTGTATCCCTGCTCTTCACTTATTTCCCTGTATTCAAGAATAGATTCATCAAAAAAATATGTGGTGTTACCTCCACAACATGAGTTTTTATAATGTAATTTCGATAAGCTTTACTAACATCATAATATCAT
Organism: Leonotis leonurus; assembly: GCA_026898415.1. Lineage (NCBI taxonomy): Eukaryota > Viridiplantae > Streptophyta > Magnoliopsida > Lamiales > Lamiaceae > Leonotis > Leonotis leonurus. The sequence continues at coordinate 130,138 of JAPKLX010000474.1, forward strand.
AAGAATATTCCAAGATCATCTTTTCTATCAAAAGTTTTCAATTGAGATTTTCCATTGTTATGAATGTTACACGTACAATAAAAAGTACGAAAATACTTAATCTTGGATTTTCTGTTGTTCCAGATCTCATATGGAGTCTTTCCATGTCTGAGTGTGATAACTGATCTGTTTTGGGTGTAATATGCAGTGTAGATGGCTTCTGCCCAAAACTTATTTGACAGATCAGTTTCATTAAGTATGGTGTGTGCTGCTTCTTTAAGTGATCTGTTCTGCCTTTCAACAACTTCATTCTGTTGAGGTGTTCTTGCGGCTGATGTTTGATGAGTGATGCCTATCTGGTTGCAATATGCTTTGATCTTCTGGTTTAGAAACTCCGTTCCACAATCTGTTTTGATAGTCATGATGGTGGTCTCATTTTGTTGAGTAATCTTGTTGAAGAAATCAGGTAGCTTCTCCAACGTTTCCTTTTTCTTAAACAAAAAAATAACCCACGTATATCTTGAATAATCATCAATAATGACTAAAGTATACTTTCTACAGTTCATACTTAATGGCGTTACTAGGCCAAATAAGTCTAGATGTAATAAATCCAATATTCTAGTAGACGAGTGAGATGCTTTGCTGGAGAATGATGATTTGGTCTGCTTCCCAGCTTAGCATGCTTCACAGATATGATATTTATCATATACTTGATCTGGTAATCCTTCGACTAGCTTTTCTCTTGCAATTATGTTGATAGATTTGAAATTCAGATGGATAAGTCGTTTGTGCCATAACCATCTTGTCTCCGAGATAGTCTTAGTAATTAAACATGTCTCGATCTGGTTTATCCATAGCACAATATATAATCTATCGTGCAATTTTCTAGTAAGAAGAATTTCATCTCCTTCCTTATTATTCACAAAACAGTTGTTAGCATAAAAAAATAATCTGATTACCATTAGAACAAAATTGACTAACAGAAAATAAATTATGACTAAGACCTTCAACATAGGAAACATTAAAAATAGTGGTCTTGCCAATCTTAACATTACCATATCCTCTGGTATAATCTTTTGAGTTACAACCAAAGGTTACATGTGGACCTTGTCTCTCTATAGAGTCTGATAGTATATTCTTGTCACAAGTCATATGCTTTGAACATCCACTATCAATAATCCAGATTGATCCTCGTGCTATTTGACTTCTTCTTGCATTTCTTCCATCCTGCAATTACATAAATGTTGGGAACCCCACAATATATTCTAAGTTTTGATGATGCTCTTACAAAACACACTTGGTATTATACATGTTCTGTACCTTTTATTTTTGGTTTCAGCAAACCAGATAGTCGAAGCTCGTTCAACCACACAGATAGAAGTTGTCTCGGTCAGAAATCAAAACCAGCAAGTCTCAAAGACTGAATGCTAAACCAGAGAGTCTCAAAACCAGCAAGTCTCACAGACAGAAGGCTAAACCAGAGAATCTCAAAACCAGCAAGTCTCAAAGACAGAAGGCTAAACCAGAGAGTCTCAATCAGAAAATGAAGACTTTAACAGGAAGTAGAACCAGAGAAGCTTCAGCCAGAAAGATGGAAGATGCTTCAACCAGAAAGTGGTTAACATATGCTCTACCAGAAAGTACCTCAACCAGAAAGTGTCAAAATCAATATTCAACCAGAAAGACACTAGACCAGAGAGGACACAACCAGAAGGTTAGAAGCAAACCAGAAAGAGCAGAATCAAATCTGTCGATGAAGCATTTAAGACTTTCCATTGAAGATTTGGAAATTGAATCACTGATTGACATGAAGAAGGAAAGCAATCCCAGATGATCTGCTTACCAATCATAGAAGATTCAATCAACAACTCTACAAGGAAAGAAGCGTTATGGCTGATTGGCAATCCAAAAATCAAATCAACGCCAATCAACAAACGGCTAAAATCTTAAATTCAGAGCCTATATATGTTTGAAGTTTCAAAGTCTGAAATATACACAAGTGCTATACTGCAGAAATATTCTCAAGAATTCTATCCTCAAATCAGACAAAAGCTTCAAACCGTTAGTGATCGAAATCACACCTCGATTCAAGTCTGTCTTATCGAGAGAAGAAGGAGATCTTTACTAGCTAGTAGTTTTCTAGTGGATTAACGTGAAGATAGCCTGTTTACAGTAGTTTTCTGTAAGTTGTAAAGGGACACGACCCTTATTCGTGCATAAGTTTCAATAAGGTTTGTAATTGAAACTTGTGGCTCGTTCTCAGCGAGGTTAATTAAGAAGAGTATTCTAGTAGTGGATATCTAATCCAGTTTGGATTAGACCGTGGACGTAGGGGGTTTCCCGAACCACGTAAAAATAACTGTGCCATTTAAATTCTGCATTTTAATATTCAGTTGTTTTTATTCTGCATCTATCATACTCATTCAAATCTGCATTCTTAATCAACCTCTAAATACTCGATTAAGTTTTCAAAAGGTTTTCTTAACAAGAGCACCGACTAAGTCCACCATTATTCCGCACACAATACATTGCTGGAATTTAAGTTCACGCTTACTTTCTGCTGTGTATATCTCACTTGAGAGAGTTTATTTGGATAGAATCTAATCGATTAGAAAATCAATTCATTCTATCACCTTGAGCAATCTGTAATTCAGAAAGCTTACATCTCTCTGATTGAATCAGTCAAGTAAACTGAAAAGTTTGCATTTGGTGTATTCCCCCCCCATACACCAAACCTTGCTCTTTCGGGACCAACAATAAACTTAACAACCCTTTCAATGATTGGGTGCTTGGTTAGTAGCAAATGTTCTTTTTGGAACCCAAATCAACTATATGTTTGGAACACAGATATAACAGGTGATCTGTCTCACTGAGTCATCTATTTCTCGAGATGGCTTTTTAGACAGATGGGTGATTTCTTTCTCTGTTGTACATGTTGATTTTATTCTTCTTTGCTGATGGTTTTCTGGTTGGAACCTTCTAGTTTTGGTTCCTATCTGTTCTGATATACTGATCAGGTTTGCCTTTATTCCTGTAATATCGTTTGTCTCCTACTTCTTTCACAATCATCTTATAGGGTTGATTCTTCCCATTCTTCAGATTGACAACTTGATCTAGTATCTGTTGTCTTTAAACTACAAACTTGGTTGAGCCTGGTTGTCCATAGTAACCTAATCCAGTAGTTGATCTGGTCTTGTTCTTCATCTCACAAATCATGTTGACTCTTTCACTACTTTTGTTGATGATTCTCATGTTCTCCCTTGTGTTTTGTAGTTTCTCTTCTACTACTTTCTTTCTGGTTATCAAGTCTTTGACTTTTGAGTTGATTGAGTAGATCTCCTCATCTTTTGTCTTGTTATGTCCTTCAAGATCACTCACTTTCGTAGAAACTTAGTGTTGGCTTCGCTATGTACCTTTACAACTACATTCAGCTTGTCATTCTCCTTGATGACATCTTGGAACAACTTCTTCAAACTCTTCTAACTCTTGAGCATCTCATTGATCTCTTCCCAAGAGACTTCAGTTTCATCTTCATTACATGAATCATATACAGGTTTTTTAGATGAAGTAGAATCATGTGAGTTTACCTCATTCTGATCAAGTCCATTCTCAATTCCCATATAGCATACATACCAATCTTCTTATTGATCATGTGCATAGAATGCTTTATTGTTCTTTGATGAGCTATCTGAAAAAATGACTTGAGCTACTTGAGTCTTCTTCTGCTAGCATAACTTTGCGCTGAGCTTTAAGTTTACGATCTCTCTTTGATCTCAGCTCTTCTATCTGACTCTTGGACAAGTCGGGGCAATCTGTCTTGAAGTGACCTGTTCTGCCACAACCATAGCATGTATAGTCAGTAGAATTAGTAGATTTGTTAGAGCTTCTTACCTCATATTTACTGTCAGATCGATCTCGATATCTACTCTTCTAGAACTTATTCTTGTTGTCTTTGTAGAACCTTAGATATTTCCTCGATCTGGTTTCCATCTTATCCATTCTCTTCGCGATTATAACAAATTCTTTGAGCCTTTTGTCATAAGAACTCTCTTCTCCTACGACAGGTGCAACTGGTGCTTCTACTGCAATTTTTTCTTTGAAAGCTATCTCCTTTATCTTTCTTGGAGCTGCTTTAACTCTTATTGCTGGATGAGTGATCTGGTCCATGGATTCTCTTCATATCACATTCATGACCAGCTAGATGATCAAATAGTGCTTCAATGGTGAGAATGTTGAGATCAGCTCGTAGTGGTTTCATGGCCGCATAAATCTCCCAGCTAAGTCGTAGTGCTCTGATGACCTTGAGATTCTTCTTTCTTTGGGTGTATTTATCTTTCTTAAAGGAAGATACCTCCAACAAGATTTCAAGGAACCTGTTCTTCATTTGTTCAATGATCTGTCCAGGTCTCATCTTGAAATCATCGAACTAGTTGCAGGCCATCGACAACTTATTCTCGATCATGGCATCTTATCCAAGGTTGAGTTCATGCAGTGCCTCCCACATTTCTTTAGCTGTATCCAAATCTTGAATCTTCACCAGATGGACTCCTTTAACTGTGCTAGAACTGATTCCTTTGGCAAAATCAGCATGGTTGGCTTCGCGTCGTTCTTCAGATGTATACGTTCTGGGATCTTTGAGCATGTTCTCTTTGACTACTCTAGTTTCACTGATACGATTCTTCTCTTCATAGATTGCTAATGGACCTTCTTCTATCACTTTCCACATCAGGCAGTGATGAGCCTTTAAGTAAGTTTTGATTTTGAAACTCCATTCTCTGTATCATTGGATAGAGAATTCTTCGCAAACTCAAATGATAGAAGATTCCATAATAGCAGATAGTATGCACGTGAATGAAAATATATTTTCCTAGATCTATTCAAGTTGACCACGCAAGTTTCAACCTTGTGAAATAGAAACAGTGGACTGTTGAAAGAGCAAGATTTGGTGTATTGGGGGGAGGGGATACATCAAATACAAACTTTTCAGTGTACTTGACAATTTAACTAGATAGTTTAAGCTTTCTCGAGAGGATATTGCTAAGTTTGATGGACCAGATCGCTAACCAGGTTCACTACCAGGTCGCTGGTGATAGCAAGAGTAATCTTGTTATCCAACAGAGTGTAGTGTGCGGAATATGGTTGAATGTGGATTTAGTAAGTTGCTCTTATTTGAAAACCTTGATAAACACTTAGTCAAGTATATTAAGAGATTAATTAAATCAATGAAAACTTGAATGCAAGTGCTAGGTTAGTCAATAAAAAACTGAAAGTAAAGTGCGTAAGGTAAAGAACACAGTTGTTTTTTTACGTGGTTCGGAAAACCCCCTACGTCCACGGTGCAATCAAAACTAGATCAGATATCCACTACTTAGGATACTCTCTTCTTTATACTCGCTGAGAACGAGCCACAAGATCCAGGCAGAACTAGAAAGACATTTGTGCACGAATATGGGTCCTGTCCCTTACAACTTTCATAAAAATCTTCTACAAAATACCTCCACTAGAAAAATACTAGTATACTGTAAGTTGTAAAGGGACACGACCCTTATTCGTGCATAAGTTTAAACCAGATTATGTTTAAAACTTGTGGCTCGTTCTCAGCGAGTATAAAGAAGAGAGTATCCTAGCAATGGATATCTAATCCGATGTGGATTGGACCGTGGACGTAGGTGGTTTCCCAAACCACGTAAAAAAAATTGTGTTATTTACTTTACGCATCTTTAAACTTTCAGTTGTTTTATTCACTAACCAGCACGTTCATACAATCTGCATTCTTAATCAATCTGAATAAAGAGCACACACTAAGTCCACCTTATTCCGCACTCAATTCTTTGTTGGATAACAAGATCACTCTTGCTATCTACTAAGTGTTTATCACAAGAGAGAGTTAATCTAGACAGACTGGTTATCGATCTGGTCAGTCATACTTAAGCAATCTCTTTACAGGAAAGCTTGATCTCTTTAAAAAAATTAGTCAAGTAAACTGAAAAATTTGTATTTGGTGTATTCCCCCCCTCCCCATACACTAAACCTTGCTCTTTCGGGACCAACAAGTGGTATGAGAGCAGTGGTTTATACGGCCATTGTTTCTGTTTCACAAGGTTGAAACCTGCGTGGTCAACTTGAATAGATCTAGGAAAACTTTTTTTCATGCAGGTGCATATTGTTGGTCCCGAAAGAGCAAGGTTTGGTGTATGGGGGGGGGGGGGAATACACCAAATACAAACTTTTCAGTTTATTTGACAAGTTATGCAAGAGTTTAAGCTATTCTGTATAAGAAATTGCTCGATAGATGACTAGACAGATCGATGTGCAGATCGATAGCAGTTTTAGTCCAAACAGATTACTCTGTTAGTGAAAACACTTAGCTAATAATAAGAGTGATCTTATTACTTTCTGAGTGTTGAGTGAGTGCGGAATAATGGTGGATTAGTGATTGCTCTTGTTTAGAAAACCTTAGGAATTATCCAGATTGTTAAGGAGATTGATTGGGATGCAGATCGAATGCTAGTGTGGAAGGTTAGAATAATAAACAACAGAAATTAAATATGCAGAAATGTAAAGCACACAGTTGATTAACGTGGTTCGGGAAAACCCTACGTCCACGATCTGGTCAAAACTAGACCAGATTATCCACTACTAGGATACTCTGCTTCTTTATACTCGTGGAGAACGAGTCACAAGTATCAATCAAAACTAGAGAGATACTTATACACGAATTAAGAGTCGTGTCCCTTTACAATAGATTATCTCTACGTTACCACTAGAAAACTACTAGCTAGCAAGGTGATCTCCTTTCTCTCGACAAGACAGACTTGAATCGAGGTGGTTGGTGTGATGTAGAATCATAGAGTGTTGAAGCTCTAAGTCTGGATAGCAGATTGATTGCTTTAAGGTATGACAACAGTATAGCTCGTGTGCGTGTTTTTTTTTTTTTCTCCAAATCTCTAACTTCAACTATATAGGCATTGAATTTTGAAATTCTAGCCGTTGTTGATTGGCATGAGATAGATGGTATATTTCCAATCAATGATTTCCTTCATATCTGTTCTTGCCATATAGGAAAGGTTGACTCAATCTTTGAGTTATGGAAAGCAGATTGTTAACAGTGTCTTTCCTTCTATATGTTAACCGAAGATCTTCTTTCCAATACCAGTTGGATGGACTTTAATCTTGGCGTGGCAAGAGCATATGATGTGTAGGATGATGTCAGCTGGTGGTTTGATGACTCAATCGTTCTGGTTCCTCGCTGTAGGCATCGATCTGGTCATCGATCTGGTCGCTGTCTGTTACAGCAGATCGATTCCTTTTGGCGTGAAATCTTGACCTTCATCCTATTCTAAGTTGAGATTGACTTCTATAGGAGTATTTCCTTTACATTTCAAGTCATCTCCTAATCTGTTCTATAACAAGATTCACTTTATCTGTAGTGATCTGTTTTTACACGTAGAACAGTTCACGCTCACAGCTAAGTGTGTTTCGAAAGACCATCATCAAAACTAAATATCTTTAGGGTTCCCAACAATTTCCCCCTTTTTGATGATGTCGAAACCACACTTTACAATAATGTCCTATCAGCTCTTAAAGGTGATCTGGTCTGATAACCAGATTGATGTTTGTTCGTTATTAAGTTTATAATGTTTAGGATATTTTATATGTGTTTTGGACAATAGAGTGTTGTCATCAGAAACTTCAAAGAAACTTTATATATATAAGGACAAAAAGAGTTTACATATTAACATAACAAAAGGTAAGAAAAGCAGATCATAATGACAAGAGAATTATAGCTATCTGCTCTTTCTTCTTTCTTCTTGTTGTCTCTTCATTTTTGCTCTGGTCTCGTCTGAGATGAGTTGGACACTCTCGTATATGCCTTCTCTGATCCTTATATAGTCCGGGTCCTCTGCATCCACCTTGTACCCTCTGTTCTCAGCTAGCTGGTTAATGAAGGTGAGCAGGAATGTTTTGTCCGGTAGATCAGTCCCTGGAATGGTGGGGCATGATCTGTATTCTTTCTCGGGCGCAGTGATCGTTAGCTTGTGTTGCAGCCTTTCTAACTTCTTCTTCCAGATCATTGGCTTCATTCATGTCCAGATAGCGTTTGAATGCCTCGTTGGGTGATCCCTCAATGTATGCAGGTTCTTTTAAGAAATATCTGCAGAGAACGAAGGCATTCTTGAGTCCTTCCCATCCATCTCTTAGGTGAGCTGGGACCCAGTTGGTCACTCCAGTAGGTCTGATGTGAGCAGATGGCCAGCTGGATCCAGTTTTCTTTTTCTTCTTTTGAATTTGGCTCGATCTACTAGATGATTTACAGTGTTGAGTGTGAGCAGATGGAGCAGATGGAGGGGTGGCTGACTGTGGTGTGATCTGTTGCTCAAGTTGAGCTGTCTCCTTCTCCTTGCCTTTTGCAACAACATCTTGCTTCTTTCCTTCAGCTTGCTTCTTTCCTTTCACAGATCCTTCCCCCTTTTCGACATCATCAACAAACATATTGATGAGTGCCCGTAGGGAAGTGATCTCTTCCTTCATTGTTTTGAGCTCTTTTTCTGTCTCGACTCTTTGTGTAAGCAGTGATGTGATGTTAAGGTTTGAATCATCAATCTGTTTTTGAAGAGTTGTGCTTGTGGAGGCCAGGTTGGCAGTATGCGCTTCCAGCTCTTCCTTCATTATCCCAATCTCGTCAAAAAATGCATCAATCATGAGTTTGGTTGGGTAGCCCAGATTGCTCAGTTTGCGCTGCACAAAATCTTTCCCGTTGGCTTCAAATTGCCTGAGCAATGATCTGGTGTAAGAGTTAGCTTCATTGACTATGTCAGCTGTTAGACCATCGGTCTGTTCCTTGACTATTGTGCGGACCATGTCTTTCTCTTTTTCAGCAAAGGCAGTGATGATCTTGTATATCTCTTTCACTTTCAGCTCAGTTGTAAACAAACTTTGATCGATCTGTGCCTTCCGTTCTTCGGCAGCAACTCGATCATCGTCCATTTTCTTGCTAATTTCTTCGATTTTTAGCCTGCATATTCTCCTCAAGTCAGAGTCAACTTGATCGATGTGAGTCTTCAAGTGGTCGTTGAACTCTGTGAGTATGCGGATGGCTTCATCTTGGACATAAGTGAGCGTTCCATACATGTATTTGTCAACCTTCTGAGAGATGAGATCCCTCACTTGTGTATTGGACAGGGATTGATGTTGGTCCATCAATATGTCCTCTAGGGTGGTCATCTCTACATGTTCCTCTATTGTAGCTGCGACAGCTGGGGTATAGAGGTCATCTGTTGGTATACCCCCCACTCGCTGTCCAGCTGGCTCATGATCTGATCGAGCTTGATCACTCACTGCACTTTGAATAGTATGTTGCTGGGCTGGTTCCCCCTCAGCCTGTGCAGGAATCTGCTTTTCAGCCTCAGTCATGGGTTGATCTGTTGCAGGTTCTGTGGCGGTGGCACCCTGTTGGTGAGTATCAGCACGAGCTGCTTCAACGACTTCCTCATCAACCTCTTCTTCAATGCTGTTATAAAAATCCAGCATGTGAGCTTTCTCATAAACAGATCGTAGGTCGATCTGGAGTTCATCAGCTTCAAACTTGGACATTCGAAGGATGTCAGGCTGATATGACTCTCTGAGCTCAGCAATTGATGCAGCAGTGAAGATTTTAAGCAGTGTGGCTTCTTCAATCTTTAGTGCAAGAATTGATCTGGTTCTGAGCAAGACGTCCAAGACATAGAACTCTTTATCTTTTATCAGCAGGAGAAATTTGAGTCAGCCATGTCATAAGTCTCTGGGCTGAGCTGGATCCCAGGGAATGTTCTGAGCACAGCATGGTCTGCCTCTGTTTCTAGTATCTTCACCACTGTTTCTGCTTTCTTTAACTCCTCCTCTTCGTCAGTGGATTCTTCTTCTCCTTCAGCTTCCTCATCAATCTGCTCTAGTGGGTCAGCAGATGGTGGGCTGGTAGAATGTACGGGGGAGAAATCTTTAGATTGTTCTGGGTGCACAGATGAGATGGGGGCCACATCCTCTGGTGAATTACCCATCAGAACTTCTTCTTCCTCAACCTCCTGTTGAGGAGTGACAGTTGCTGCAGCAGCAGGTACTTTAGTCTGGACTTCATCAGCTAGCTTCTGAAGTCGCCTGCACTTTGGTTTAGGTGGCTGGGCTGCTGTGGATATATCCGTGTCAATTGAGCTTGATCTTCTGGTAGCCCTCTTGGTGGGTGTCCTCTCGAGTGGTTTCTCCTTTGTGACCTTGGATTTTGTGGACCGTTCTGCTTGACCAGGTGGAGGAATCCAGATGAGATTCGAATTTCCCATCTCCATCAGTGCATTAAGAACCACTGAGTCTTTCACCCGTGCAATCAGATTTGCTGAAATGCCCATTGACATTTCTATCTGATGCTGGTCCTTGGGAAAATGCTGTCTGGCGTTGAACTCAACAGCGGTGTCCCACTGGTGGTGAGGGAAGAAGGTTTCCAGCATGAAGCTGATTTTTGTGGAGTGTCGTAAGCTGCTTCTCTTCACCTCAATGCCAGGTGAGCCTCCTTTCACAAACAAGATCATCTTGGTCTCCTTTGCCAAGAGATCAAATAAGATCCTGCTCCAGTTCACTGGCAGGTTGAGTACCACGGCTGCTAGGATCCTGAACTTCTCAGGGGTGACCTGGTCATAGGATCCGTTGTGGTTGAGAAAGATTCCCTGTACGAATTCAAACAGAATTCTGAATTCTGGAGCGAGAAGGGCACGGGTAAACATCCTGTTTGTAGATTGGATAGGTATGATCATCACTGTCTCCAGTGCTTCTTGCAGTTGTTCTACAGTTATTTCCCCAAGGTCAAGACCTTCATCCTTCAATTTGTAAGCGTCGTTGATGATGTTGATGACGTTATAAGAGGTATTGCTAATAGTGTTCCCCTTACTGACCCTGATGGTCGCCTCGTGTCCACCTCTCTCTCCCTGCCATTAGAGGTAGAAAGCAGCAACATCCTTGGGTAGGAAGTGAACTGGGTGTGAAGTGATAATGTTGTAAAAACCTACAAGAAACATAATAGAACGTATGTGAGCACTATCCTTCTATCAGTGAAGTATAAGTGCTCAAAACAGTTTATGCAGTCTAGCAATCGATATCACAGTAATTATAAGTATATATATATGCAGATGAGTAAAGGCAGTTTATCAAATGAAATGATACCATGTTTAAGAGATAATATAAGACAAACGGAAACAAGATTTACAAAGCAATGAACCTTTGCACTGGCGGACAAGATCAAATGCCTTTTCCAGTTTGTGAAACCCGAAGGTATCAAGAACTACGAAGAGGTCTTGGTGCAAGTATGGTTTCAAAAAGGTCGCTTGATCAAGAAAAACAGAGGATTTGGGTGCCATTGTTACTAGAACAGAGTGATTTTCGGTGGTAGAGAGAGTTTTGGAGGAGAGGAAATATGCTAAGTGTTTGGGAAGATATAAGTGTGAGTGATACACGAAACGCCTTATCAATGTATATAGACGAATGAGAAGATAAGTAGAGTAATAAAATATTCAGAATATCCTTCCCTTTTTCAGCTTTCCCGCCTTTCCATGTTCTAGGTTTTCAGTCTATCACCGCCTCTATTTATCGTATGATGCACGCGCTTTGATCGAATGGTTGTAATGTGGCGCGTTGTCTTTGTTGCAGTTATTTTTCTCCCTTTTTCTTGATTTGGTAGATATTTCCTCGATCACGTTTCCCAATTACTGTACTTAATCATCAAAAATAAAAGATATGATATCTGATGTCAGAATATATATAATTAGTCGTCGTATTAAGTTGACCTTTCTCCTTTAATCAAGTAATGGGATAATTAATAAGAAATATTTATTTAATATCCACGTGGCAGTAATCTGATCAAGATCGATCTCCTTTATAGTGATAAGTATCGATCTGGTTGTGCCACTGTCCAATCTGGTGTTTTGACTCTTTTACTGATTCCCAGTTGGAATTTTTGATTAATCTGTATTGACATATACTTAGTGATCTGGTGTCAATTTCCTGTTGGAATTTTACGTGATCTTAATTTCATCGATCTGTACCATGTCAATCTATTTTTGATTCCCTGTTGGAACATTTAACTTGATCTGGTTTATATCAATCTGGTTCTTGCTTTAAGATTTAATAATCCTAGTTTACCACAAAGCATCTTAAATCTTTCTTCTGGTAATGCTTTGGTAAGAATATCAGCTCTCTGTATTTCAGTGTTTATTTTCTCGATCTGTACATGTTTTCTTTCAACATGATCTCTTATAAAATGATGTCTTACATCCACATGTTTGCATCTGGTGTGCAGAACAGGATTCTGTGTGATAGCTATAGCACTTGAACTATCACAGAAAATAGGTATCTCCTTGACATCGATCTCATAATCTTTAAGCTGTTGTCTTAACCACAGTATTTGTGCACAACAGCTTCCAGCTGCCATATATTATGCCTCTGTAGTTGAGGTGGCAACTGATGTCTGTTTCTTTGAGAACCAAGAGATTAGTTTATTTCCTAGAAACTGACATGTACCAGATGTTGATTTTCAGTCTAGTTTACATCTAGCATAATCTGAGTCAGTGTATCCGGTTAGCTCAAAATTGTCTTCACATGGATACCATAATCCTACATGGGCTGTTCCCTTGAGATATCTTAATATCTTCTTAGCTGCTTCCATGTGAGACTCTTTTGGATTTGCTTGATATCTTGCACATACACCTACTGCAAATGTGTTGGTCCCGAAAGAGCAATGTTTGGTGTATGGGGGGGAGAATACACCAAATACTAACTTTTCAGTTTTACTTGACAGTTTGTAAGAGAGCTCAAGCTATTCTTATACGAGAAATTGCTCGGCAGTGACTAAACAGATCGATATACAGATCAATAGCAGATTTAGTTCAAACAGATTACTCCCTTAGTGAAAACACTTAGTTGATAATAAGAGTGATCTTATTACTTTCTGAGTGTAGAGTGAGTGCGGAATAATGGTGGATTAATGATTGCTCTTGATTAGAAAACCTTAAATATTAATCAGATTGATTAGAGAGATAGATTGAGATGCAGATGGATGATTGTGCAGAGAGTTAGAATAATAAACAACAGAAACTAAATATGCAGAAATATAAAGCACACAGTTGTTTAACGTGGTTCGGGAAATCCCTACGTCCACGATCTGGTCAAAAACTAGACCAGATTATCCACTACTAGGATACTCTGCTTCTTTAT
>JAPKLX010000974.1:3901-31761 GCA_026898415.1 Leonotis leonurus
ATTCTCAATAATCAGAAATGTTGGAAATGCAAAATTATTAATCACAACGGAAAGTCCATTCACAAACGTAATAATGAAATTTTTATCGAACAAGATTTATATTCTCCACTTTTGACTTCTTCTCAGTTCAGGGTCTGCAGATTCCTGCATCGAGTGATCAAAAGTCTCGGCTCAGATAGTGTATGAAGAACTTGACTCATTCTCAACAACAATGTTAGTCTTCAAAGTAGAAACATGCTTAATAATTTTGTTATGATGGGGACGGGAAGATGAAGGAGGGTGGTGGAAGTGAGGTTTGGAAATGAAAGGAACAAGGAAAGGTTACTGGAAGGGGATGAACTCAACTTAGAAGAAGATTGAGATGGTGTTACATGTGGCAATAAATTGTGTTCATGTGTCTTGATCAAGTGTTTATGTTGGACTACTATGATTAAGTGTTATGAGTGAATTTTATATTTACATTTTGGTCCTTATCATTTTTATAAGTTGATCCTTGGCTATATGAAGAGCCCTTTTTCGTGATCTTTTTATGTCTTTTTTTTAGGTCTAGATTGAGTTTTTTTTCTTGTTTTGTGTCGTATTGTGTTTGGGAGGACAAGAAGTTGGGTGGCAGGATGCAGGTCAAGGTTGGGGATCATTCTGTGAAAGACGCAAGATTGCACGCAAAGTACCTTGGGCAGGCTGAAGCTCAAGACAAAGTATCGTACAGGATCATACCCCAACTACTGGAGCCAGAGATAGGAACCACCACGGCCGAGATGAAGGAGGAGGAAGCAGTCGATGGAAGCGCAGCAGGCAAGAGGCAAAACGTAGAAGAGTAGCGGCGAAGACTTTCGATGCGCGAAAAAGAAAGAGAGCTTCGTTTCCTTCAGAAGAAAAATTGGAGGATTTGGAGTTTCTCCTATATGCGGACGGATCTATCGAAGAAGGAAAGCGCCAACTACCAACTTTAAACGCGCCGCGGTGCCACCAGGAAAGCCCAAGCTCATTCAAAACCCCTATATATTCAAGACCCAAGCCGCATGCCTCTATGCATGTGAGTGTGTGCAAGGTGCGTGCAAAGGATAAGCTTACGAGGAGGGAACGAGAAACAAAGCCAGTCAGGTATTGTTTCTATTTTCCTAGTCTAGGCCATGTTCTATATATATGAGTGATTGGGAGGAGAAAAAAACTTTCATACGGGCATTTTTAATTAATGTTTATGTTTTTGGCCTTGGTCAGGGTTGGTCCTGCCAAGAGGTTATTTTGGTAATGTTGCGTTTACATATTTCAATCTAAGTATGTTTTTATTTATTTCTTTCGTGTTATTTAATTCCTGTTGTTTAAATATTTGGCTTGAGAAATATCATATGAGTCGAATACTTATAACGTGTTGAGAGGTCTAAATGTACATATAGTCGTATTTGCATGTTCCTGAAGCACAAGATCTGATTACATACAACTTAATTGAGTCATTGGTGTTAAATCGGATGGTAAAATCTTGGGCAATGTTAAGTTAACACTGCGAACTGGAAACTCCAAGTGTTAGCAACTCTCTGCTTGCCAGTCAGAGGGATCAGTGTGTTGATGTAGTGGGGACGCCATGAACCAGACACCTGAAAAGCGTGGAGTGTCTGTGGTTGCCGCTCCGCTAGTGTCGGAGTAAGCTTGTTTTGAGAGCAAGCTTGGGCTAGGGGGATAAGGGGATGAGTAGCCCTTACCTTATGTGCTGAAAAGGTGTGCTGGGCGAGGCTCAGGTGGCAACGTGAAGATTAAAAAGGGGGTTGGTTACCTGAGTAATGCGTTGGGATGGTAGGAGTGAGACCCTAATCTTACGCTCGCCCTTAACCAATGACATGTAAATTTGACGAACATCTTTGTACCAATGTTTAAGACATAAGTCACGACTCGACAAATCTAACCCAAGTCAGGTTGCTTTCTTATTTAACTATGTTTGTTGTTTCCTTTTCAATTATTTTACAATTTCAGTATTTACTTTCTGCTTGGTTACGACTTCTTGCCCAAGGTAAGACTCAGACTCAAACTCTAAATTGTGACATCGGGAGAGGACTTCACCAACTCCCTGAGGGATCAACCCTGTGCTTGCCGCTAGTGGAACCTGGTGAAGAGTAAAGGTATTATAAATTTATCTTGACCGGAGTGATAACATCTGAGCTCCGTTAGATTGGCATCGTTGCCGGGGAGTTGCGCCTTCCAAAAATTCTTTCTCACCTTGACTTAGGCCTTATCTACAGTGTATGCTTCGATCCAATCCTGAAGGAGAACTCAATGACGTTTGGTTTGATCCAGATATCGAGAGAAACGCCAGGCGGAGGAGAGGTGGACTAAGGAGACAAGCAGAACTTAAGCGAGAAGCCCGTAAAGCAGCAAGAATGGTGGAGAAAAACGAAAACATAAATGCAAATGAAGAATGCACCTCCGGAGCAGACACTCAAAGAGATGATGTTCCCCAACAAAAACAATCTCAAACCCTTGGGCATCACCATGCCCGCGATAGCTGACAACTGAGAACTCAGTGACTCTTTTATCTAGATCTTGCCCAAGTTCAGTGAGTTGCTAGGAGAGGATTCACAAACACATTTGCATGACTTTGAGATGACTTGTGGAACGATCAGAACCAAAGAGGATGCAAAAAGAGAGTAAATCCGACTGGTATCATTTTATTTTTCACTTCAAAATACTGCTCATGATTGGCTTTACATTTTACCTACAGGTAGTGTCACGACTTAGAAAGCATTGCTGTAGAAATTCCTGAAGAAGTACTACCCTGTCTCAAGAATCCAGAATGCAAGAAGAATGACGAGCACAATCCAGATGGGAACCAGATTAAATAGTTCGTAATAAATGAAAATAAATAATTTATGTGTATTTAAATTTTAGTTAATAAGATTTTAAATCAAACAATTTTCCTTAGAACCAAAACAAACTATTATTATTTTGGTTTATATTATTTCAAACAAAACTTAACCAAATTATAATCCAAAGCAAATCAAACCATAAGTTTTATATTTTTCCATGCTTCATTTCATAGGGAACCTCAAAGTGGCTCTATTCCATTATATTCCATCTGGATCCAAATTCCATTCATTTAATACCTCTTGTGGTCGTTGACCTAACAGATTGTTAGGGTTTGTATACCTCAACATATGTTTTATGCTTAGATGATGTATCAGACTTATTTTCAATTACATTTTTTATTGCGAATAAATATTTTTATCATTGATTTGCTATTTATTATTGTTATATATTGTCCATTTATTACAATTGTAGACTGTGTGGTGGATCGATGATCACAGAAGGTAACATAGTCGGCTCCTTTGTAATATAAAGTCACAGTCTAGAAAGATTTGGACAGTCTAGACGGTAAGGGCTGCGATTTAATTTGATGCTAGAACTGACCTTAGCCCGCAGAATGATATCGGTATATATAAGCGGATACACATCATTCCGTATACATATTGAGAGGTTTCACAATAAGATAAGTTCTAACATGTTGATGCTTAGAACGAGATCTCGAAAATTGATTCATTTCTTAATCTATGACGATGACATTAATATAGGCGGTTGATTATATGCTGCTTTGATTCATCTACGCTTGCGGTTCGTAACCCTAAACAGTGATGTCTTGGGCGGTAGTGATTGACTTAGCTAGAAGTACCCGACTGTCAATTGTTCAGAATCACGTCTCAGTGACATGAGATGATTACATCCACGTGAGGCGTTTAGAAATGTTTATTGCATAAGAAACCCAGCCGGTTGGGAATTTATTCCATATGTAATAATTAAGGTCTGAGCCGGATCACTCACGAATAAATATATTAATTAATTATGAGTTGTCAGCAAACTCAATTAATTAATTGATTAAGAAAATCTTAAACGGGGGAAATAATTAATGACAAAAGGGTTACGTCCGTGATTCGAATGAATCAAGATGGGTTTAATATTTATCGACTCCACTATAGAGTCGATAAATATTTATAATAGAACTACACTTTATTGCATTGTCATGGAGTAATTAATTGGAAGACAAATTAATTTAAATTAATTAATTTTAGTCTAAAGGTGGGCCATTCAATTAATTAAATTCAATTGGGCCCAAAGGAAACTTGAAAATTAATTTAATTAAATTATGGATTTGTCCAAGCCCATATTAATTTTAATTGAAATCAAATTTGAATTTGAATTATAGTTGGTAACTGCAAGAGATAAATGTGAGAATATGTTTATATTATTTGGTATCTAATTCATTATCCTAAGAAGCTCTATCCTAGCCCACAATGTCTATAAAAGGAGCTGATTTCTCACTCCTACATCATAGAAATCGGCTCCCATCAAGAGTTAAACACTCTTGAATTTTCGAAAATTGGGTAGTATTCCACGCTTCAATTTTCGTTCTTATTTTCTCCTAAATTACTAGATAGATTCGCCCACACGATATTCTAGTAAGTAGACCGGGAATAGGATAGAAGTTTCTAGGGTTGGATTCAAAGAGATTTGAATCGGAGTGGATTATTTTTTGATAGCTAATGATTTCTCCACAAGCGGAAGATTTGCTTAAGAGAAGGTATAGAGTTTATTTTTCCGCATTTATATTCTCCTATGTGCATAAGAATTAATTATCCATGTAATTAATTAAACCTGTGGATCCTACGAGTTCGTGAGCCCCTCATACGGGTTCCATCATTGATGTTATTTCTAGTCTATCACTTTCTATTTCTTTTCTATATATGAAAAGTTCAAAAACCATCATATAATAATCCAAAATTTTCGCCAGAGCATGGAGCGCGCGTCACGCAGAGGGATGGCATAGCGCGGGCCCGAATACGGCATAGCGCTAGGCGGCCGCTGGCGCGGGGCCGAACGACGCGGGAAGCACGGGACGAGTGCGGAAGCGACGCATTGTGCGTGGGCGCATGCTAGCGAGCGCTGGCCCTCGGCAGCGCTCGAGTGCCTCGTCCAGGCCTCGCCGTGCTTCGGTAGCCCTCGGATACACATGTTTTTCGTATACATATTGAGAGGTTTCACAGTGAGATAAGTTCTAACGTGCCGATGCTTAGAACGAGGTCTCAAAAATTGATTCATATCTTAATATGTGACGATGACATTAGTATAGGCGGTTGATTATATGTTGCTTTGATTTATCTACGCTTGCGGATTTTTCATAACCCTAAACAGTGATGTCTTGGGTAGTAGTGATTGACTTAGCCAGAAGTACTCGACTGTCAGTTGTACAAAATCGCGTTTCGGTGACACGAGTTGATTAAATCCGCTTGAGGCGTTCAGAAAGATTTATTACATAAGAAACCCAGTCGGTTGGGAATTTATTCCATATGTAATAATTAAGGTTTGAACCGAATTACTCATGAATAAATATATTAATTAATTATGAGTTGTCAACAAACTCAATTAATTAATGGATTTAAAAAATTTTAAATCCAAGATTTATGCTATTTTGAATTGGCCATAACCTAAATCTATTACTAATGTTAGAAGCTTTCATGGTCTTGCTTCTTTTTATCGGCGATTTATTTCCCACTTCAGCAGTATTATGGCACCGCTCACCGGCTGTATGCATGTTCCTAAGTTCTGTTGGACGCCTGATGCTTCTGCCACATTCGAAGAAATAAAAAGACAGCTTACGAGTGCTCCTATTCTGGTGCTTCCTGACTTCTCAAGTCCTTTTGAATTGCATTGTTATGCTTCTAAGCTCGGAATCGGCGCTGTGCTCAGTCAAGGTGACTCACTAGTAGCTTATTTTAGTGAGAAGCTTAAAGGCCTGAAAACTGGTTTTACCACATTTGATGTTGAACGCTATGCCGTTATTCAAGCGGTGAAGCATTGGAGACATTACCTCTTTCAGCGTGAATTTGTTTTCTATACGGATCACGATGCGCTACACCATATTGGTAATCAGGATAAAATCTCAGCACGTCATGCTGCTTGGCATGCTTATCTCCAACAATTTATCTTTGTTATTAAACATAAATCAGGCATCACGAATCGTGTAGTCGATGCCTTGAGCCGTCGTCATTCTTTATTGACTGAAATGCGTAATAAAGTTCTCGATTTTGAGACTTTTACAGAGCTATATGCTTCAGATCCATATTTTGGTGTTGTTGTGCAGAACTTACTTGGAGGTACGCGATCTGATTTTCATTGGGATAGCGGATTTCTCTTTCATGGTGCTCGTTTATGCATTCCACAAAGTAGTCTTCACTTGAAAATTATCCAGGAGCTTCCTAACCTTGTCCATGCTGGACAAGAACGAACTTATCTCCTTGTCTCTCGCTCTTATTTTTGGTCTTCCATGCATCGAGATGTCAACCGCTTTGTCGCACGATTTCGCGTGGGCCAATTATCTAAGGGTCAGGCTACAATTCAATTTTATATTTGCCGCTTCCCATTCCAACCTAGCCATGGACAGACGTGAGCATGGATTTTGTCGTAGGCCTCCCACGGTCTCAACGAGGGAACGACTCCATTTTTGTGGTTGTTGATCGTTTTTCCAAAATGGCTCATTTTATCACCTGCAAGAAGACCACAAATGTTGTTGCTTTTGCACTTCTCTATTTTTGTGATGTGTACTGGTTGCATTGTCTTCCTTCGCCTATTGTTTATGATCGAGACACTCGCTTTTTGAGTCTCTTTTGGTGTAGTCTTTGGCGTACAGTGAACACTTTGTTAAATTTTAGCTCAGCTTACCATCTGCAAACGGATGGGTAAAACGAAGTTAACCGTTCCTTGAGAAATCTTCTACAGGAACTTATGGGTCCATGTGAAGGGTTGGGATACTAAATTGCCTCAGGCTGAATTTGCTCACAACCTAGTTGTTAATTGCTCTACGGTGTATAGCCCTTTTGAGGTTATTTATGGGTTTGTTCCATGTGGTCCATTGGATTTACTACCACTACCTGATGTTGTTCGTCCACATGGTGTTGCTTCTGATTTTGTTACTGATATACAACGCATTCATCAACAAGTTCATTATAACCTCCACGCTTCTAGTGCCGCATATAAGTCGCATGTTGATCGTGGTCATCGTGAGGTGTTGTTTGAGGCTGGAATTCTTGTTTGGGCAATCTTGACGAAGGACTGCTTCCCGGCACACGAGTATCATAAGTTGGTTGCACGTAAAATTGGCCCAGTTAAGGTAGTGGAGCACATCAACCCCAATGTCTATCATCTCGCTTTACCGAATCACATTCGTACATCAAATGTCTTCAACGTCAAACATCTTCTTCCTTACCATGGTGACTCCTCTGATAGTGACCTTTAAAATTCGAGGTCTAATCTCTCTCACCCTGGGGGAGATGATGTGGATCCGAACGCTTGAGTTCATGAATAGTCTTGATATGTGAAGGGGCACCAACTTACTGCTCTTAATTGCTTATGAGTAGTTATCTTATTATCTTTTCAACTTCTATTATCTTAGTTTGCAATCAATTTTAAGAAACTATAAAGTCTTGTCTTTGGAGATTAGATGAGACGATGATATGAATAAGAAGTAGGAAATTATTCTCTTATGCAAGTTTTCAGTATTATTTGTAAAACAATCAACGAATCTTGCAATTCTCTCTTGAGTTTGTGTCGTTGCGCATCAAAGAGCTTCCAAAGTTAAAATAAGCATAAAAAAGGTAGGAAACGCATACACACTCCAAGTCTTTATATATCAATCGCTCATATAATTAATGTTACCCTATCTTAGCCTTATTAAAAGGGAACTTCCGTCTAATAAGAAGATTATAAGCAGCAGAATTCAAAAGCTTCCTGGAGTACAGTACAAAACAAACAAAGGACTCGTAACCAAAGATAGAAGGAAGTTGTACCAAAATCTACACCAACATCCAACTCACATTTTGCCTCAGGAAATCAGACATAAGAGCACCCAAGCTTAATAGACTTGAAACAGAGATATGAGCACCAATCACTAATCAATCCCAAAGATAATACTGGAATTAATCTAAATAGCGACTGCCAGAAATTACAGCCTCATTTACCTATTGGCCTGTGCACAACGGAAGTAACATAATCTTGAAGTCTCCAATAATTTTTAAAAGACTACTATGTGCAATTAAGTATTGAGTTGCACTGTAAAATAGGTGGAGAAAAATAAACTAGTATACGGTTACCTATCAAATGGAAACGAACATAAATGCACCAATGCACCATAATTAGGTTAGAAGAACCCTAACACATGTTCGAGCAGAAAACCAGAACTTCTTTGAAATGAGTGCGAACAGAAAAATAAGCATAAGCATAAGCATAAGCAAGGGTAACATCTAGATAGAAGAAGTAATCGAGTTAAAACCAACTACTACACTCCTTCAGCCACTATAAATCAAGCATTTGTCACTATAAATCAAGCATTTGTCACAGGTCTTCTGTTTAGCAGACATCCAAGTCCACCCATTATACAATTCATCAATGTCAATTACAGTGAAGGTAACCCATAAATGTGTTAAACCATATTGTAAGTAGCTTAATCTCCTTAAATTCCAATGAATTCAAAAGACAATGCCTGAAATAACTTAATTTGTGATTCGTCTAGATGAAACGCCGGTAGGAACAAGAACTGCGACAAATAATATTTATTGTATTAAATGAAATCTGCTCGATGCAATTGATCATCCAGTTCGCCGAACAGCCTACTTCTGGAGGGTTAAACCAACCAAAATTCACTATAGATAAAAGATCAAATATACAAGAAGTTCCTACTTCTACTCACTCGTCTTTCTTCTATCCCATAATGCTCAAAATGAAATCTTAAACTACCCAAAGGTACCCAAAGAGTAATCGATCAATGGGAGATAGAGGTGTTACTCTTTTTACACAAAATCAATCACAAACCCAAAACTATCAAAGAATTTAAATAAGAATGTATAGATGAAATACTATTCTCTCAATCTCTCAATATGAATAAGCTTTCTTTGAATATTCTCTCTTGCGTGCATTCACTCTCCATTCTCCATCATTGCTTTAATATAGACGACCAATCTTCTCTTTAAGTTTGTTGCAATGATGTAAGGAAAGTTGGTTTATTTCGTTCCACAAAATCTGGCTTCAAAGGTTGACCGATTTGATCTTTATCATTTCCTTATTTTTCTCAACCGTCGTGTCAACTTTTGCGTATGAGACAAGAACTGGAAGTTAACTTCTGTTTCGATACACAATTTGCCACTTCTCGTATCTCACAATGCAGATCTTAATCTGAGCTGCACACAGAATAGACGGAGACAAAAAATAACCTAGCACAGCCAGGTTTCTATAAACCAATCAAGTGGAAATGAACAATATACACCATGATTCGGTAGAAGCACCTTAACATATGTTCAAGCAATAATCCTCCATGGCCTACTGAAATCCTTACAGGGTAACAACCATTAACAGGGATTAATCATGATTAGCAAGTTAGTTGTGCATTCATTCAGTTCAAACATAAAGTGATAATTCTTGCCTCTCCTCCTTTTCTCGGGCTTGGGACCGACTATGTTAGGATACACAGGCGGAGTTACACAAGTCTACCTATTCATAAATATAATGCAATCAGAAGGATATGGAGAGACGCGGTGATGACCCTAGAAAATTACTAATCATCATATCGGAAGCTAAGTTTACAGGCATATGACATAAAAGGTATCAATTAATATTTGCACTCAAGCAACAAATAATAAACTTCACTTTAATTCTTAGTAAAGCAACCAAAAGGTTAAAAGTACTCAGCTTCATGGTCAAAGTAGCCAAACAATTTAGTTAAATGAAATGCTAAATGATATCAAATGACATAACTCATGCATTGTGAACTGAGGCAACACTAGCTCATTTCTTCTAAGCAATATTTAAATAACCCATCTAGTATCTACCTCTATAATGATCCTTCATAGTGGTTAATGAAATCATGCATTATCCTATATTTCTTATACTCCCTCCATCTCATTTAATTAAACTCATTTTTCTTATTGGGTTGTCCATTTAATTAGACACATTTTCTTATTTAGCATGTTTTAAAACATAAAACTCTTTCCTAAAAAATTATTATAACTAAATATTAATATGCGTGCCAAAAATAATTGAGTCTAATTAACTGAGTATTAATATGCGTGCCAAAAATAATTGAGTCTAATTAACTGAGACGACGGAGGAAGTATGAAATAGCTACAGCCATATCAAATTATTGGCAAAGTATCCAAAGATTCAAGTTTGAGATAAATAGTTAAAACATAGAAGTTAAATGAAAGTAAATATCTATCATTAAATAATTCCGTCATCATGTCAGAAGCACTATTAATTCGTTTCCAATTCATGGTATTCATAATCAATGAATAGAAAACAGGATCTTGCTCATATTATTGCAAACCAACAAGACAAGATCATAAAGTACCAAAACCCATAAATAGTACTCCTTCCGTCTCGTACTAAGTGTTACGTTTTTCTTTTTGGGTTGTCTCAACTTAAGTTTTATATTTCTTTTTTAAAACACCTTTATTACTCACACAACTTTAAATAATATATATTTTTATCATCTTTTACACTACTTTTCAACTCTTCTTAAATCTTGTGTCCAAAACCAAATGTAACACTTAGTTTGGGACGGGAGGAGTATTAGATTAGGAATTATATATTTAAGTAGAGACATAACAAAAAAAACTAAATCAGGAATTCTAAAAAGTAGAGAGAGAACAAAATTCCAAAAAAGGAATCCTAGATTTAATTAGAGAGGTAACAAGTAATTCACTGCTTCTAAACAATATCTAGAGACAACCCAATCTAGCTATGTCATGCCCTTCCTTGTGGCTAGGGATGACAATGGGCGGGTAAAACACGGACTGGACCCGGATTCGGTCAAAATCCACTTATTTTAAAGTTATGGTTTTGGTTTCATACCCGTTCAAATCCGGTCATGGTCGGTCCAAATCCGACCTGATCCGGTAGGTACGGTTCTGGTTCTAACCTGGCCCAAACCGATCATTTTTTCTGTTTTTTTTTAATATTTATTTTGTTCTAAAAAATGATACTTCCTCCGTCCCAATAAGCATGACACAAAACTTTTGGGCACGGTTATTAAGGTGAGTGTATAAAGTATTGTAAAAGTGATAAAGGTGGTAGGGTCCACACCTTTTTAAATTGATAACTTTTACTATTTTAGAAATGTGTCAAACTTAGTGGAACGTCCAAATAAGGGAATTGTTCCAAGTTTAGTGGGACGGAGGAAGTATTTGATAATATCTCGTATTTTTTGGGATCGGTATTAGGATTAAACTTGTAGAAAATTACGAGACTTGAAATTTCTGATTTACAAAATTAATTTGAAGTTCAAT
The DNA here is from genome assembly GCA_026898415.1 of Leonotis leonurus. NCBI lineage: Eukaryota > Viridiplantae > Streptophyta > Magnoliopsida > Lamiales > Lamiaceae > Leonotis > Leonotis leonurus. Next base: position 15,217 of record JAPKLX010000974.1, read on the forward strand.
TTCAATTATAAATTTAATTTTTAAATTATAAAATTAAATTTGTATTTTAAATTTAATTTAATATAATTTCAATTATATATATATTTTTTTTAAATCACATATTATACATGTAAAATCACCTACCCGAAAATACCTATGTATGACCCAGACCCAAAAATACTCATGGATATTCTCCCGACTCAGAACCATTTGTAATTTAATTAACGATCTAGGTCTGGATCCGGTGTTTAACGGTTCGGTTCTGGTTACAGAACTGTAACTATTTTAACAGTTACAGTTCTGGTTCGATTTTACCCGTCCATTGACAAACCTACTTGTTGCTAATGCGGATGTTTCTTTATATCCTTATAAAGATGGCTGATCTGCACCCCATCTACTTTTAGATCAGAAAATAAAAATGCTAGAGAAATTTACATTAGCCCAAAATTAGGTATTAGACTTTTTCTATGCAACAAATTAGTTTTGAGGACTAATTAGTGAATAACTAGTTTCATGGTCAAGGGTGCCCTGCATTCCTAATTAGTTCATAACAAAAATTTACCAATATAACCATATTAAAGACACCGAAATGATATCAGTCCTCAACCATAGCAAACTGGGAAAGGTTTCCAAAGACTTCCACCTAGACCACAAGAATTTACCAAATATAGCAAGTTAAATTAAAGAGATCGAAACAATAGAAGTATGATCAAACTACAAAAGGTTTCCCAGACTTCTACAGACACCATCAAGATACAAGAATGATATAGAACTAGACGATTATGTTAAAGTCAGATGGTACAACTATCTAATGTTATCAACCTCCTAATTTATGTTATATAGTTCATTTAACATACCTTATTATCTATTGATACCAGCATAAGTGAATATATTACACAATTGGAATTACATGTTCATTAGTTATAACAAGTTCTCATTAGCTCACATAATCTTATCAATAACAGAACCTGTATGAACCATTAGTAATTTGTGAAGGAAGAATTAGTAAACAAATTATGTACATGAGTTACTATAGTAAACAACAAAGTACTCAGTACAACTAGTATATGTAAAAACTATGTTTTGGCATCTTTAGCTTCAAAGAAAATATAAACTTTAATATGTTAACATAAAACCTCATTAGCTTTAATTTTCAGATAAACGAACATCCACCTGAATTATTTCATTATATATATGTAGTGTTTTTACTCAATTAATACATAATGTAATAAGGATTATCAAGTGTTTTTAACATTTCCATTATGCTTACTGATCACTCGCATGATAGTCAATTTTGTATGTGTAAGGGTAGAATCATATAATTATAGGTGCGGTCATGTACATCCGATTAGGAGATCACCATCAACATGCCAAAAGCAATATACGCTAGAGCCCTTTGTGAACACCAGTAGGGTGTCCGACGAAGAGTCTCTGATGATTTAGTAATCTAATGAACATGAATAAGCAAACAAGTCTCTCTTTCTTGAACCTAATTTCTTTGATTTCTGAAACTGCAGCCTCTGCCTGCCCTCGCCTCCTCCGTGCCAAACGGCATAGTCGATCCTTCGACACTGTCCAAGATCGGCACCCATCTGCAAGTGTGTATCTCTCTCTCCTCCTCTCTCTATCTCACCCTCCCTCTCATTAAATTAATTTGAAAATGCAGCCACATCGCTGTCCCCGCCTTATCCGTGCTGAACGACCAACAAGTAGGAGCGGACGAACTCCGTTCAAGGACAGAAGCAAATTGAAGCCGCCATTGCCAGCCTCGCCTTCCTCTGCTCTGTTTAAAGCAGCCAGCCGAAGCCGTTGTCCGCCTTAGCCAGCTGCCGCAGGTATGATCTTTTTCAAATAAATTGGGAACGTGCAACCTCATATCATGTCACTTCTTCACCTTAAGAACTTCGAACTTTATTGAGACTTGATATTATCAGCCTAAAACAAATGTACTTAGATGTTCATGTTTCCTAATCCAAAAGGTGAGAGATGATCTCATCTTTTAATATTGCACTAGACATATTTTCATTACTCTCCACCTTGGATACATGATAGCCATAACTCCAAGATCAGTGATGCCTCATCACCCACAGCTCCCCTTCAAGAGCTGCATTTCCAACTCAAATCAATGTAGAACAATGCCAACAAGTTCACAGCAATACTTGAACTTATCAGCAGGAATAACCTTTGTCAACATGTCTGCAGCATTGTCTTTCGTAGATACTTTCTCCATCTTCACGACTCCTTTCTCCACCAGATTTCTAATAAAATGGTATCTCACATCAATGTGCTTGGATCTTTCATGGAATACCTGATGCTTCGTCAAGTGCAATGCACTTTGGCTATCACATTTAATCACCACTGCATCTTGACATACTCCAAAATCCTTGAGCATTCCTCTCAGCCAAACACTCTCCTTCACAGCCTCAGTTATAGCCATGTATTTGGCCTCGGTAGTAGATAATGCCACCACACTTTGTAGTGTAGACTTCCAACTTACTGCACAACCATACAAGGTGAACACATATCCAGTTTGTGATCTCCTATTATCAACGTTCGCAGCGTAGTCAGAGTGAACAAACCCCATTAATGGATCAATGGTGTGGTCTGTATGTTTCTCAAACATGAGACCATGACCTGCCGATCCCTTTAGAAATCTCAACAGCCATTTCAAGGCTTGCCAATGCTGACTTCCCGGTTCTGCCATGAACCTACTCACCATACTTAGAACATGAGCTATATCAGGCCGTGTGCATATCATCACATACATCACACTTCCAACTATGCTTGCATATGGAATCAAGCTCATCTCCTTCTTTTCCTTGTCTGTCATAGGCCTTTGTTTTGTTGACAGCTTGAAGTGTTGTGCCAACGGAACAGAAACAGCTTTAGACTCCAACATCTTGAACTTCTTCAATATTTTCAGAATGTAATCATGTTGCAACAGCCACAACTTTCCTTCCTTTCTGTCCCTGATTATATCCATGCCCAATATCCTTCTTGCACTACCAAGATCCTTCATCTCAAAACTGATTCTGAGATCCTTCTTTAGAGATTCAATTTCTGAAATCCTTGGACTTGCTATGAGCATGTCATCCACATAGATCAACAAGTAAGCCACTGCCTTCCCATTCACCTTCTTTATGTAAACACAATGATCATATAAAGACTTGCAGAAGCCTATCCTTGCCATGTGATCATCAAATGTTTTGTACCACTGCCTTGAGCTTTGATTCAACCCATAGAGTGACTTCTTTAGTAGGCAAACTTTATCCTCATCTCCCTTTTTGATGAAACCCTCAGGCTGCATCATGAAGATCGTTTCCTCCAACTCCCCATGCAAGAATGCTGTCTTAACATCCAACTGTTGCAGCTCCAAGTCATTCTTCACAACCATAGCAAGCAACATACGGATTGAGCAATGCTTTACAACAGGTGAAAACACCTCATTGAAGTCTATTCCCTCCTCTTGAGTGAAACCACTAGCCACAAGTCTAGCCTTGAACCTTATCTGGTTCTTGTCAGTCACCTCCACCTTCTTCTTGTAAATCCATTTGCAAGATATAAGTTTTTGATCCCTTAGTTTCTTAACCAATATCCATGTACCATTCTTCTTCAAAAAATCCATTTCTTCCACCATGGCCTTGTGCCAACCATCTCTTTCTGAGCATGTAATTGTCTCTTTGTATGATTCAGGCTCATGATATTCCACATCCTCAGCAACATTCAGTGCATAATATATCATGTCAGCTTGCCCAAATCTAGCAGGTGGTCTGATGTTGTTCCTCCTTGTTCTGTCCCTAGCTAGTTGATAGCCCTCAAGAACATCTTCTTGATCATGTTCATCTGCGTTCTCCACCTCAACTTCTTGATCACTTTCTGCCTCTGAAATGTTTTCACCCAACTCCACTTGGACGGATGTTCTGCCCACATCCCTCTTCTGTGTGACAGTTTTCCTTTCTTCCATCAGTAGATAGGGCATTTCATCTTCCTTGAAGACCACATCTCTACTAATAATCACCATTTGATTACCAACTTCAGTGCACCATAGCCTATATCCCTTTACACCTCTTGGATATCCCAGCATGATACACTTCAGTGCCCTTGGATCAAGTTTGTCTTGCTTTGTGTGAACATACGCTCTGCAACCGAAGATTCTCAAATGTGAGTAATCTCCTCTCTTCCCATACCACATCTCATCTGGAGTTTTGAATCCAATTGTTGACGATGGACTCTTGTTGATGAGATATGTAGCTGTCATAGCTGCTTCACCCCAAAAAATCTTTGGAACACCGGAAGTAAACCTCATGCACCTCACTCTTTCCAATATAGTTCGGTTCATCCTTTCAGCCGTGCCATTCTGCTGTGGATTCCCAGGGGCTGTCTTGTGCCTCTTGATCCCTTTCACCTTGCAGAAATTTTGAAATTCCTCGGACAAATACTCCAAACCATTGTCTGTTCTAAGGCACTTCAAACTGGTGTTCTTCTCATGTTCTACCTCACAGCACCACTCCTTGAACTTTGATAGAGCATCTGATTTATTCCTCAACAAATAAATCCACAACTTCCTGGAGTAATCATCAATAATGGAGATGAAATATCTCCCTCCACCTTGAGTTGTAACTCTTGCTGGTCCCCATAAGTCAGAGTGTGCATAGTCTAGAGGTGCTAGAGAAGTGTGCTTCCCAGTTGGGTATGACTGCTTTGTACTCTTGCCCAGCACACATTGCTCGCACATGCCCAGATGTTGTGCAACATCTCCCTTCAATACGTGCTGTTTCATCAATTCCTTCAAACCTTTTTCACCAAGGTGAGCTAACCTTTTGTGCCACAACACAATATCATCTGCATTTACAGCATTAGTACTACCCAACAAAGTATCACCAATTAGATAATAGAGACTATGTTTCCTAATCCCTTTCATCAACACCTTTGAACCCTTCATAACATGCATTTCACCATTTTCAGATTTAAATACAAAACCTTTAGCTTCTAACATGCCAAGAGATATAAGATTTCTCTTTAAGTCAGGTATGTATCTAACATCTGTAAGAGTTCTAACAAAACCGTCATGCATTTTAAACCTTATAGATCCTACTCCCCGAACCTTACATACCTGGTCGTTTCCAAGTAGGACAGACCCTTGGTCGATGTGCTACAGGATGTGGAACCAATCTGCATTTGGACACATGTGGAAGCTGCATCCCGAGTCCATAATCCATGCGTTTTCAATCGATCCCTCCACAACATTCATGAGTTCTCCCAACTCACATTCACCATCAACCTCTCCAAGGCCTTGCTTCTCATTCCCCTCGGATTGCCTCTTCTTCCAAGAATAACAATCCTTCTTGAGATGTCCCGGTTTCTTGCAATAATGGCACTTCCTTGTTTCTCTATTCATCTCAGCCTCTTTGCCTTTGTTAAGGCTGAATTTCTTGGCTTCATTGCCATGTTTCTTGCTCTTCTTTCCCTTGAACCTTTTGATGTTCAAGCTTTCCGCGGTTGTTCCTTGTTTCACCTCATTTTGCTTTTGTAATTCCTTCGACTTCAGAGCATGGAACACCTCTTCCAAAGTAATTGAATTCTCCCTCCCATACAACATAGCATCCTTCAGATGTTCGAAGGACATCGGCAGGGCATTAAGCAAGAAGATAGCTTTGTCCTCATCTTCAAGCTTAACATCAATATCTTCTAAATCATCTAGAGCTTTGTTGAAGTCATCTAGCTGATCGGAAAGGCATTTTTCCTCCACGATCTTGTAGGAATACAGTTTCTGCTTCATGTAAAGTCTATTTGCCAAAGACTTTGTCATGTATAGAGATTCTAACCTCGCCCAAACACCCGCAGCCGTGCTTTCTCTTTGCATTTCACGAAGAACTTTATCCCCAAGGCATAGGATAATGGCACTATGAGCTTTCTCTTTGATTCTTTCTTTCTCCTCCTTCTCCGCAGAAATCTTGGCAAGATCTTTCTCATCCTTCGTGCTGGATTCATCGATCGCGTCCGGTTTCAACGCATCGATCAAACCTTGTTGAATGAGTAGCGCTCGCATCTTCAATCGCAACAATCCAAAATCGTTCTTCCCCGTGAACTTCTCCGCATCAAACCTTGCTTCCATCGTGTTCTTTAACCTCGATTCCCACAGACAGTGCCAATTTGTCGAATTGATGAACAAATACCCAGGAACACGAACAAGAACGCAACCCAGAAATGCAGACGCAGCGCGCGAGTAACACAACACACACTAAAGAGAAATAACACGAACGATTTACGTGGTTCGGATCAATGTGATCCTACATCCACGGAGGCAAAAGAAACCCAGTATTATTATTATCAAGAAGATTACAAGATTCACACCAATTCATAGAACAACCCTCTATGAATCAATCTCTCCACTTCTCCAAACTCTCAAGAAACTATGGTGTATAACCTCCCAAGAAAGAAACCCACTCTCTATGCTATCACCCTCTCTCTAGATCTTGATTGCTCTCAACTGTAGTTACTCACTCCCGCTGAAATACAACAATGGAAATGAATACATATACAAAACAGAATAACTCCCTCCACGGCAGTTACATGAGTTGCTAACAAACTTATAACCGCCTCTGTTCTGCCAACATCGGGACAACATCAAGTATATGCATCGTGTATCCACCCTTATATCTCAACAATTACCTTTGTTTGTTGAAAGCTCTCAAATCACTTTCCCTATATTTTTAATGTAGAGTTCTAAGTGGTGAAGATCGAGTTTTATCCAATAAGAATGCAATTCTAATATATAACAAAATGACTGCTCAAAATGATGTGACAAACTTATTTGGTGTTGTTGCCAATATGTCATTCTCCAATGCTCAAGAGCCTTACACAAAATGTCCTCTCTTCGAGATTCCCTTGTGAGTTAATTTTTTACCTGGTAAGTAGAGAAGAAGAGGTGAGTTTTGGAGAGAAGGCCCACCATCAGACTTGACCATAGTTTTAGCTACTTCTATGTAATCTCTCACTTTTTGAGTACCGTACCCATCGTCTCATAGTGGCTTCAGTTCCTGCTCGACTGCCACGTGTCTACTCTTCGTTGCAGCTCTTGTTTTGTTAGTGACTTGTGTGGCACAACTCTTAAGTTTTTGGAGATTCTTGTAAAGGAAACTGGATAAGAGGGTTGGTGTTGATGAGAGTTTAGCAAGATCGGAGGCGATGGAATGATGATGAATACGCAGGCGGGTTCATCATTATTGGCCTCCTCAGATCACTCAGTGAAGGTAAACTCCTCAAGCTATAGCACACACCAACATTACGCCTCGGACTTGCATAAAAAAGATTAGTTAGATAGACTCGCCGGTACAGCTAAGTGGTGTTAAAGACAATGTCAAAAGGATGTTTACCTCAAATGAAGAGGAAACTTGTGATGACTTAAGGGAAGATGATGCTTCCAATGCATGTCTTCTTGCGATAACTCAGGTTAAATATTTGTTTTGTGTTGTCCAGCGTATACGAAGTGTCTAATTATGTTATTCATTAATTTTGTTTATTTTGAGATACTTTAGCTATGGCGGGTTGGATGAAAAAGAAAGTCCACCAATTGACTATGCAAGTCTCAGAGTTAAGAAAGGAGTGTGAAGTCTACTGTGCTGCATTGAGAGCACTCAAAATAGAGAAAAAGAAGGTTGATCAAGTAAATGAACAACTAATGTCTCAACTCCATGAATGTTTTAGCATTACAGGGAAGATGAAGGTGAACATTTTGTAGCTGCAACATTATAAGGAGAATTATGAAGAATTGGAGAGTCAATTTGACTTGATTGCTATCGAAATCTATGTTCGAGAGTATCGTGCGAAATGGATTCATGTGATTTCTCCTAAAGATACACCTGTTTTCACTTCTAGTAAGTTGCCTTCGGGATCTCCTGTACTCTAGGTGCATATGGATGATATGTTCACAATTTTTGATGAAGAAGGGTTAGGTGTCTGACATACCATATATACATTATCATTTTATGTTGACTTATAACTTATTATGTCGTGCACATGTACTTGTATAGCTTGATGATAGCTTTTAGTTGTATGGTATATGTACCCGTTGTCTTATGCGGGTACCGCAACGTATTTTGCAGGGTTTGGATCAGTATATGACACAAGCATAAGACAACGGGTACACACATGGACAAATATAATATATTGTCAAGGGATATAAGTGTACATGGGTACGAAGCATAATAAGTATCAAGTAAATATAGAATGATAAACAAATGTATGGTACATTAGACATCTAGCCCTTGTTGATCCACAATGATAAACATCTCATTCATATGCACCATCACACTAGAAGTCATGATAAGGATCCCATTTTGCACCTATGATCTCTGTAACATTCCAATGGACGTGCTTGTCGTCACGATACTCCATAGTCATCAGACCTCGAACCTGGATTTTCACCCGTGAAGCAATCAAATCCATCTACCTCTCCAATTTTTCAAATTTCTTCTTATAACATTGTAGCTCCAGAATGCTCACCTTCATTTCCGCTATATTTCCCAAGCATTTATGGTGTTAAGAGTTCATCTATTCATTCACTTGAATAACCTTTTCTCCCTCAATTTTGATGGCTCTCGATTCAGCACTGTAGACATCACGCTCCTTCCTCAACTATGACACTTGCATATAAGCTTGTGGACTTTCATTTTTATCCAATCTGCCACAACTAATGCTAGTCAAGACAAGCAAAATTAATGAATAGTATGGTTAGACACTTCATACAACACAAACCAAATATCTAACTTGAGTCGTCACAGAAAGACGTGCATTAGAAGTACACCTTCCCCTAAGTTATCACAAGTCTCCTCATCTTTTGAGGGCAAGCATCTTCTCGACATTGGGTTTAACGCATTATCTCCTATTAGTTCCTACTTTTGTGGGATCCCATATCCTGCCAAATTCTCCACGTTTCTCATTGGACAAATCTTAATTGACTAGGTCATATAAGTTTGTCTGTCTCGTTTGATTGGCTGGACACCCCTGGACCTGACTACGAGTATTATTAGATTTCATATGGCCATTGGGCTCATAGATTTTTAATCTAGTCTGTCCAACTACTTGAATAAATGAGACGATTTTGTTTGGCTTGTTAGACTAACGAATTTTTTCCACTACAATATGCACATCAATATTATTTATGTAGGATTAAGGCAGGAGATTCCATTCATCAGAAAATATTTAATCTCCTAAAATATCATAAATTTTTACATCTAGCTTAACCTTTCCCAACAGAACAAGGTTCTAGAAGATACTGAAAATATTCATAGAAACTTTATATATAATTGTTTTTTTCTCTTTTGTCAAATAAGGTGATAGGAGATGAAGAAAGCCATGTCTCGTGCAATATAATTATCTTTCGTTAGCAATAAGTAGGCTTCAATGTGCTCGAAACATGGGTACTTGGCCTTGAAGTTGAAGTAAGATGTCCCCTAAATTGCTTCTTTAAAACAATGTTAGAGAATATCCATAGTTCTAACATTACGATTTACCAGTTTTGAGTGACATTGACTGATTAATGTTGTGAGGAAAAATGTCAAAAACATAGTTTTATCTTCTCAACCGGCCAATCTTATACTCTCCTAATCGAATATATAATCATGTTTCCTTATACCAAAAGTGTACTCACTCACTAAAAATAATAAATGCGTACACAATATGTAAATTACAAATGTCGTCATTGTACCCCAAAAAAAAGCTACCTTGTTTTTTCAATTCTACAAAAAAAAATTGTCGTCTTTTCAATTTTGTTAACCAATAATCACTTTCTTAGTATCCTTAATTTGAAACGAGACTAATTAGCTAGGACAGTATTTTATTTCACGAAGTAGATACACAAAATAAAATGATATACCAAAATAACAAAAACTAGAAGGCCGTAAAGGAACCTTAGAAAATAGGAGAAACCAAAAGCATATTATTTTTCCCCAGCTACAGAAGTTGCCTTCATCATCTAGAAGCTCTTCTTCCTCCATGTTTTCTTTTCTTGTATTTGCAGAAATCGAGTTTCTTGTGAACAACATCATCGTCTTTTTCAAAATATTTGTACCTGAAGCTTCGGCAGCATAAAAGCATCCACGACAAGATTCCTAATCCCACAGCGTATCCGGCAGCACCAAACACATATTCCCACTCTATATCCGCCGTATCGGATTTCACCTCATGTTGTTCCGGTAGTGGAGAAGGATATTTTGAGCAGCTAATATTGAGAGGAAGACCACACAATCCTGCATTTCCTTCAAAGCAATCAGGTGAAAATGACTGAATTTGAGTGCTAGATGGAATCTCTCCGAACAGCATGTTGTGGGATACATTCATGATTTGAAGGTATGTGAAGCCTGCAAACTCATTTGGTATCTCCCCTCTGAGTTGGTTCATTGAGAGGTCAAGCGATTCGAGCTGCATCAACTTACCGAATGATTTGGGGATTGTTCCACAGAGGCTGTTGTGGGATAAGTTGAGAAGATAGAGTCCGTCAAGCTCACCAATCAAGTGTGGGATATCTCCACGAAAATTATTTGAAGAGAAATCAATGGAGGTAAAGTAGGGCCGAATCTTGACAAGCTTCTGCTCCCCTCCTTTGATCATTAGCGTCACCTCTTCCATGTAGGTTTCCCTAGCATTATCAGTATAAACAATGGGGGTATAGAAGGGCCACTGCTTGACAGTCTTCTGCTTTCCTCTTAGGTTCGTTTGTATCTCCAGTTCCATGTAGGGTCCCCTATCATTATAGGTAAAGATTTTGAAATCCAAGATTTTGTGACTCAACTTTGTTATAGCATCTCTTGTCATTCCTCTCCAACTTGAGAAGTTTAAATGAGTTAGATATCCAGTGAAGTTATTTTGAGATATGTCAATGATTTGAAGATTTGGCCAACTCATGTTGTGACGTATCATCTCTCCATGGAATCTGTTAGAGCGCAACATAAGCACACGCAAGCTGGAAGGAAGCATGCATGGGAAACCACCACCTATGTGGTTGCCTCCCACATTCAACACCTCTAACTCTCTGCAATTTCCTAGGGAAAAACGGAACTTCCCCGAATAAATTGTTGTTGCTCAGAACCATATACTGCAGCTGACAATGAGAAGTGAAGTTTGGGATATGACCAGTGAAGTTATTTCTCCCTAAATTTAGCACAACAAGTTCTTTAAGCATAGTGAGGGAGGTTGGAATAGTTCCACTTAGCGTGTTGTTGAATAAATTTACAACGGTTAAGTCATCGCAATTTGCTAAAGACATCAGAACATCCCCAACTAAATTGTTGTGACTCAAATCTAAACTTCTTAGACTGCATCTCCAATAGAGAAACTCTGTGTTGTCAAACAGACAAGGAGGAAGCCTACCGGTTAAGTTGTTGAAAGACAAGTCAAGAACTAGAAGGCTTAAAATGCGGCAAATGAAGGATGGAACAGGTCCAGACAAACTATTATTTTTAAAAGACAAGTAAGCAACAGTGTTACTTGAAGCAGTAAAGTTTTCAATGTTATCACTACTGAACTTGTTGATCCAATTATTTGACAAAATCCACATAACCAGGTCTTTGTAGAAGTACAAGGGGAAACTCACCTTGAAGTTGGTTCGATTGCAAATCCAGAACAGAAAGAGAAATAGAAGTGGGAATGTTGTGAGGATTTTGCAGACCCACAAACATATTACAAGAAAGATTCAAATCCAAGAGTGACCACATTTCTTTCTCCCAAATGAAACTAGGAATTTCCCCTCCAATCTTGTTATTTGAAAGATCCCACTTAACCAAGACGAATTTTGTCGGCATTGAAGTTGAAAAATTAGAAGAAGGATCAAGAAATTCATGAAAGCCAGTAAACTGGTTTTCTTGGAGGTAAAGTTGATAGAGTGAAGGTAGAGTGAAGATAGATGAGGGAATGACACTACTCAATGAATTGTTTCTCAAATCCATCAAAGAAAGGCTGGAAAGAGCTTCAAAGTTGAAGGAAGAAATTGAGCCAGTGAAGGAATTGTGAGACAAGTGAAGAGTCTCCAGTTGTGTCAAATTAGCAAGCGCCAAAGGAATCGCGCCACTGAAGTTGCAGTTAGATAGGGATAAGTTAGACAATGCGTGGAGGCAGTGGCGTAGCCGGGAATTTTGATTTGGGGGTGCGAAAAATACAAAACATTATAAATATAAGCTTAAAAAAATTAACATTAAAACAAATACATTGTAATATATTGTCCAATTCCAAAGTCGTAAAATCTCGAATACAAAAAGAAAATTACATATATATCTAATTTAATAATCGACGAGTCTTCATTTCGTGAAAGCGTTTGGCAACATCTTCATCGGAAACTTGTACAAACACATCTTTCTCAATAAAAGTGATCAAACAATCATTTAGAAATTGATCACCCATGCTATTTCTCAACTTATTCTTCACATAAGTCATTCCGGAAAACACCCTCTCTACACTTGCAGTAGCAACCGGAAGAATCAACACCAACTTGATCAACAAAAACACTAGAGGATAAGTCACATGCCTCTTAGTTTCAACAAGCTTCATGGAAAGACAACTAATATCGTTCAAATTCCAAAAATCATCATCTCTTTTCATATCTTCGATGAATATATCAAGTTGGCATTCAAGAGCTATCAAATCAATGCTTGAAAATTCAAAAGGATAAAACGTGGCAAGTTTGAGTACCTTTTCTTTATCGAAAGAAGAGAAATCATCTTTAGGATTTAAGCAAGCCATGCATTTGAGCAACTCCATATTAACCTCATCAAATCGGTTATCGAGTTCTTGAAGTAGTAAATCAAGTACTTGTATAAACACATCAACCCGAAAATGATGGAGATATGTTGTTTGTTGAACAAAACGTTTTGATCTTCCTTGAGGGATGTAATAAGCCTCCATATCCGGAACAACAATGTCATTATCATTGCAAAATGAGATGACCTTATTCAAGTGAGCTTCCCATCCATCTTGCCGCATTTTTTGTAACACGGCTTTGGTCAAAGTGACAAGTCTCATAGCACTAATAATGTCTTGATCCTTTCTTTGCAAAGCAAGACACAAATCATTAGTGTACCCAAAGATAGTAGACATTAATTGTGTCATGAAAATAAAATCGAATGACTCCAATGAGTATAAGACACCTTGAGCTTTTGCTTTATCTTCCGAGTTACCATTTTCCCCAATCATCACAAGAACCTTGATAATTGTAGAAAATAAGGCTATGACATTCAAAATAGCTTTGTAATGAGATCCCCAACGAGTATCTCCGGGCCTCTTTAAGCTAAGTTCTTGATTCAACCCCGACCCCGTTTCAATTTCACCACAATCCAAAGCTTGAGCCACCTTTTGTGCTTGAATTTCTCGAATAATTTCTCTCATCTTACAAGAAACTCCAATCACATTCAACAAGGTTGCGAGCATATCAAAAAGCCAAGCACACTCATTGTTCTTTTTGGCAATAGCTACAAGAGTTAGTTGAAGTTGATGAGCAAAACAATGAACATAGTAGGCACTTGGAGTATCATCCATAATCAAAGTCTTGAGGCCATGTATCTCACCCTTCATGTTACTAGCTCCATCATACCCTTGTCCCCTAATCTTAGACGGACTCAATGAATATTCATTAAGCAAAGATATAATTGCATTTCTAAGAGACAAAGCAGTGGTATCACCAACATGAACAAGCCCAATAAATCGTTCCACTATCTTTCCCGTCTTTTTTTGAACATACCTCTAACAAAGAACTAATTGTTCCTTTTGGGACACATCACTCGACTCATCGGCTAATATAGCAAAATAATCATCACCAAGCTCCTCCACAATTCGCTTAGTTGCTTCTTTAGCACAACAATTGATAATCTCCTTTTGAATAGTAGGAGATGACAATTGACAATTTCCGGGAGCATTTTCAAAAGTGACCTTTGAAATAACTTCATTATGTCCTTTCAACCATTTTAAAAGTTCAAGAAAATTCCCCCTATTAAGGGATTCTTCACTTTCTCGATGCCCACGAAATGCCAAACCTTGTCGCAATAGAAAAGACAAACAAGAAATTGTCGCTTTCAAACGAACATCATACTCTCTTTGAATCGCATCACTAGCATTATCCAAAGAAACAATGATAGATTTTTTTTTTCCATCTCTTAAATTCACATACTTCTCATAAGCAAGATTGTGTGCACTTCTAACTCCGCCAACATGCTTCATAAATCTATTCAGTTTATTCCATGACTTAAACCCTCCATTCACAAATGCATCTCCCCCGCAATAGTTTCAATTTCATTCTTGAACAAGTAGCATACAAAACAAAATGCGGCGTCTTTCTCAATACTATATTTAAGCCAATCCCATTTTTCAAACCAAGAAACACTAAATCGGCGAAGACCTCCAAGATCTTTTTGAGGGAAATTATGAGTTTTCGATTGACAAGGTTTCTTAAGAATATATGCTCTCCTAACCGCATCTCGTTGATTTGGAGGATAATCCATTATACTTATCCTTTTTCCCGGATCATGAGGAAGAAATTCAACATCATAAATCAATTCGTTCTCCTCAAATGGCGCATTATTAGAATTTGAATCACTCATATTCTTAGCCTTTTCTTGAGCTTGAGAGGTATTATTTGAAGGAGACACACTAGAATTAGAAGGATTTCCACTATCTACAGGCGAAGAGGATGAACTCACTTGAGATTTCATTTTCTAGAACATAAATTGTCGAAGATTTGGTTGATTTGTCATTTCTTTCATCTTTTTCGATCTAGGTGTATCACTCATCATCTCTTATATCCAATATATAAATACGATTAAAATTAACCTAACCACAAATACAGAAATTGACATACCGCATATTACATAATTAAAATTAACATCAAGAAAAAAAAATAGTATTACCTTAAGAAGGAATTGATTAGAGAAGGAATTGATGGGGATTGGGAAAAAAAGTAGCAGACGGCTGGTTTTTAGTTGGGGGTGCAATTCAATTAGGTTATTAAAATATAGAGGGATAGAATTTTTATTAATAATTTTTTTTTTGGGGGTACAGCTGTACCCTCACTGTTCTTAACTCCCTCCACCACTGCGTGGAGGTTGCTTATAGAAACCGGTAAAGAACCTGAGAAGAAATTGTTGCTGAAGTTGAGATACTTCAAGTAGCTGAGACGGAAAAGGCTCGACGACTCGTTAAATCCGGCTGAAATGCCCTCGTCATAGAGCTCCAAGATGATGACATGACCTTCATCATCACATCCCACTCCTTCCCAGCTGCAACAATCATCATCAGCTTCATTGTTCCATTTCACCAATACTATTGAATGAGATGAATTGAATACCAATTGGTTCTTCAATTCAAGCAACAAAGCTTTCTCATGCTTTTGGCATGGTACTTGACCAACATTTGTTGTTGGTGAAAGAAGAATGAAGAAAAATAATTGTACAAGAAAATAAATCACCATTGAAGAGATATTGATGGAATATTCTTGTACTGTTGTGGTTTGGAGGTGAAGTGAAGTGGATTTTATAGGCATGCACACTTTCCTTCAATCTTCCAACGTAATATTCACGATCTTAGACCAGGGCATTTATATAAACTATGCTTAATTGCACTTTCTTTACTTTTTCCTTTTTTCTAGATATGATTGATTATATTGTGTAGGTGTACACTCGTTGGTCTATTTAACCAAACGGTCAAGATCTTATGAACTGAAAATCGAACTCTGGAGGAAAAATATTTAATGAGCCGACGGTTGACAGACTGCAAATCAATCCGCAAATTCATTAATCAAAACCGATCGATTTTTTTGACTGGAATAATTATTTTTTATGATTTTTATGTTTTTAAGTAATTTGCATGATCAATTTTCTTACAGAAATGTACTCCCATTATCACATTTACTAGCATGTCCCGCTAAAAATGAACATATTTTCGTATTAGGTTGTTCTATTAAAAGTGATTATTTTCCTAAAAAGGAAAATTTTTGTATTTGAAATACAAACTACTATTTAAAATACAAAAAATTACTTTCTTAATCTTCGTTCCGAATCTCTTGTAATCGCTTTTAGTGGGACTAATGGAGTAGTAAAAAATTAATGAGTATGTGCATGAAGTTTACCACACTAATAATCAGGGGCGGAGCTAGGAATTGTCAATAGGGGGGGTTGAGTTAAACGGGGGTTCGGGGGCGGCAGCCCCCGAGCCGAATTTTTTGGGCCCATGTTTTCTGGCCAATATTAATCCTAATAGCCTTATACGAAACCTTGACTTCGACTCAAGACGGCGGGGGCTGACAAAGGGAAAGCTTCTGACAATTAGGAAAACTCGTTCTCTGCAAACGTAGCGGCAGGGGCTGAAGCATAAAAATTCGAATTTTCAAAAAAATTTAAGAACTAAAAAAAAATTGGGGGGGGGGGGGGGCCCCCCCCCCCCCCTAGCCCCAGTGTGGCTCCGCCACTGCTAATAATGACTCAAATTTGAGACCATTCGTGTGGGACTTCAATCTGCTGCTAATAACACGTACTTCCTCTGTAATACCCCGTATCTCAAATCCCGACATAAGTAGTGAACTTACCA
>JAPKLX010000825.1:3451-30250 GCA_026898415.1 Leonotis leonurus
AAGAATTCCTTTACATGTCAAGTCATCTCCTAATCTGTTCTCTAACAGAATTCACTTTATATGTAGTGATCTGCTTACACGTAGAACAGTTTAATACTAAAAAGAGCTAAGTGTGTTTCGAAGGATCATCATCAAAACCAAAAATTTATTAGGGTTCCCAACAGTATCAATATTTTTAAAACCTTAGTCTAGAATTTGTATAAGTTTTTAATTACCATATCGAACTAAAAACCAATTATGCAACGCAAGAAATTAATTAGTTTCGTCTTTTTGAATAGCCTCATTATCCAAACGAGCTCGCATAATTTCTATCGTTACTATAATAAATATAATATGCACCAATAATAGCTACTAATATCGATTAGGTAATCGATATTTTAAACTTTTATAACGAAATTTTCTTATCCCGATTTTCAATACATGATAACTACTAGTAGAATAGCGGGACATTACATAAGCACAGATGTAGAGACCAGATGACCAACACATAAGGAGGTACAACAAACCAACTCACTATCAGAGCAGATCATGCACACACAGATGACGAGATCATTCCATAGTAGACCAGCAGACAGATCGACGAACAGAGGAGTAGATCCGATGGGCAGACAAGATCACAACAGACCAAATCATACGGTATGCGAGCAGACCAAATCACAACTGATTTGGTATGCGAGCAGACCTTACTCGAGTTGAAGCAGATCATTACTGTGAGCTGCTCAACACAGATTGGAGGAAGTTACAGATCTACCTAAATAGAATAATCTAAATATAACTAAACTAACAAGATAATTTATCCCACGTTGAAAACTTACAAAGCTCTTTCAATACGAAAATTATATAAAAAGAGCAAATATGTGTACAATTTCGCTATATTAAGATTTGAGATATTAAGCAAATTTAATGTTTCTAAATATTTTATACTTAAGATTTGATTAGTTACGTTGGTTTATAACAATTAACCAGATCTTTATAATAAAAACTAAAACAAATACATTTGAAATTTCTTTTCTTATTTCATGCATGTTTCTATCTAACATCACCTCTATTTAGTATTCTTATTTATCTTAAATAATCATATTATTAATTATTAATTCTAATATTTATTTAAATCATCTATCAAATATTGATATAAGATAAGACTCAAACTATTATTGAACGTAAAGTCTATAATTTATGAGATCAATGGTTCTACCAATTTTTATAAAAATAAGTATATCAAATTGTTTCATGAGTAAATAAAAATCTATAATAATTACTTCCATTTCTTTTTTTTTTATTTCATTGTTTGGTAGTTTCGTATCTATTTTGTAGATAGTAAATTAATAGAAAATTTTAAATATAACTAAACTAACAAGTTAATTCATCCCACATTGAAAATTTGGCAAACTTTATCAATATGAAAACTTTATAAAATGAGGAAATATATATATAATTTTGCTCTATTATAATTTAAGACAATGAGCCAATTAAATTAAGTTAATATGTCAAATAATTTTGTATTTTTAAAGATTTGGATAGTCACATTTGTTTATAACAATTAACTAAATTTATATAATAATAACTAATACTGTAACATCCTAATCTTATATGACTTTAATTTATAAATATTTAATGCGGAAATAATATTTAATAAAAATTAAAACATAAATAAGTGAATTATTTTTTTTTCTTAAAAGACTTAGTAAAAATAAAATATTAGTAAATTGAAATAAACTAACAAATCATTTTAAAATAACCATAATTGACTTAAGCATAATAATATTGTTTTCCAAGTCAATCAAAATACGCCTACTTTCAAGTCTCGCATTTTTTTTTTGCAAAAGTACTTAATATTGGAATGCATATCAAAAGTACTTAATATATTAATGCATAGATTTTTCTTTAATATCATGATATGGCATTTAACTTCTAACGCGCCTCCGAACTCAAGTACCTGAAATGTTAATGTGGGAGAATGAACATACAAAAGTATACTCAGTGTGTGATATTATGCAAGAGTTGTCCACCTTAATAAAATGGTAAACACATATGATCATATAACATAGACTTTATTTCACACGGTGACATATCAAGGACTGTGACGTCCTAGACCCTTTTGACGGGCCCCTGACGACATAACTTGATTGCGCATAATATCATAACATATACTTGATTTCACACTGTGGCATACCAAGGACTGTGACGTCCTGGACCCATTTGGCGGGCCCCTGGCGACATAACATAATTTGCGCATAACATAGAGCGAGAGCAACATGAGGCAACTTTGAATAACGGTCTTGCTACTCACCAACATAGTTTCATATTAACACATACGACCAACACATACTATTAAAATGGAGATTAAGCTTTCTCGAAAGTAGAGAGATTAAGCTTTCTCGAAAGGAGATTGCTAAAGATTGACTAACCAGATCGATGTCTGATCTGTCCAAATTAAATCTCTCTTGTGAAGAACACTTAGAAGATAACAAGAGTGATCTTATTATCCAATAGAGTGTTGTGTGCGGAATATGGTGGACTTAGTCTGTGCTCTTTATTAGAAAACCTTTTTGAAAATTTAGCGGAGCAGATTAACAGATTGATTAAGAATGCAGATTGAATGCTCGTGCTAGTTAGTGAATAAAACAACTAAAAGTAAAGATGCGTAAAGTAAATAACACAGTTATTTTTTTGTGGTTCGGGAAACTCCCTACATCCACGGTCCAATTCAAACTAGATTGAATATCCACTACTAGGATAATCTCTTCTTTATACTCGCTAAGAACGAGCCACAAGTTCCAATCACAACTAGATTGAAACTTATGCACGAATAAGGGTCGTTTCCCTTTACAACTTGCAGATAAACTCTGCTACAAGTACCTTCACGTTAATCCACTAGAACACTACTAGCTAGTGAAGATAACTTCCTCCTCTCGATAAGACAGACTTAAATTGAGTGGTGTGATTTCGATCACAAATGGCTTAGAGTTTAGTCTGGATTTTTGAAATCTCCTCGTTGAATGCTTCAAGAATGAATGAGTAGACTTCTTGGCAGACTAACAGGTTGAGTTGAATCGTCAGTTGTATATATTCTCTTCTAGACTTGGTTCCAAGCATTTATAGGTATAAAATTTGAATTCTAACAGTTGGTCTTGATAGGCTTGTAATAAATGTTGATTGCTAATCAAGAGATATGAATCCCAAAGTATCTCCTCTTGCCTTGTATGAAGGATTGACCGAATCTTTGATTATGGAAAGTAGATAGTGATTGATCTCTTTCCTTCTTCGATGCTCCAATTGATTTTTCTTCCATTTTTGATCTCTCTAATTGATATACTTCCATCTTTGTGAGATCATGGTGACGTGGCAAGTAAGATAGGATTCTCCCCAAGTGAATAAAACATTAAATCGTATGCCAGATCACTAGTTGATCTGCTCTAGGTGGTTCACTCTTCAATATACAATCTGGTCCACGTAAATCTAGGTCCAGATAATCTGGTTCTGATTTTGCTCCAATAAATCTTAACTGGATCTGTCTGTTTCAGAACAAAATGAGTGAACTTCGATCTGGCAGATCATCTGCTTGCTATGGTCTCACTGGTCTGCTTCTCCGAATAACAAACTGATCCGATGACTTCTATAGGTTTAAGATCCTTTACATTCCAAGTCATCATATGACCTGATATTACTCTCTATCAGATCAACTTCATAATACCAGTGATCTGTTACATGTAGAGCAATATGACCTAGCAAACAGAGAATAAATCTAAGTGTTGTTTCTAAAGAACATCAAAACTAAATTTTGTGAGGGGTTCCCAATAATTTTTTTGATGATGTCGAAACCACACTTTACAATAACCCTAATAAAGCATTGGATATAATCTGGTTTTGAATTACCAAATTGGGTTAAGAGTTCGCTATTAGTTTTATAACGAATCATAATCATTAATCTGGTTATGGACAATGAGTAGTTGACATCAGATAACCCACATAGTATATATATCAGATAAGATCAAGTGAGTTACATGAAGAGTCCAAATCCAATCAAAAACAAAAACAACAGATGGTGTAAGATAAGAAAAATTCTAAGAGAACCATCTGCCAGCTCCTCCCTTCTTCATCTTCTCTCTCTGTGCATCAGAGGTTAGTTGTTGTTGGGAAGTGGACTCCAGCACCTCCCGGAGGGGAGGTCCTCCGTGTATCGTACCCGAGAGAACTTATGGGAGTGCGGCCTGCCTCTGTCGAAAAGGGCCTGCACTACCATTGTTGACGAGAGGTTAAATGAATTGATTAGTACTACTCATACCAACATGATGCATCATCTTTTCAGGTGACCCCTTAGTAGAAACTCCAAGGTTAAGCGTGCTTGGCTTGGAGCAATACTATGATGGGTGACCTACTGGGAAGTGTCCTGGGTCAGCCTGTCAGTGAGGACAAAGTAGGCTGGGAAAGAAAGTGTTGGTGTGTGGGGCCAGTATGTCAATTCTGATGGGCGCTCCCGATCCAACAGTTGTACACTCTCATATATCCCATCCCTAAGTCTTGCGTAGTTGAGATCATGATTGTCGATCTTGTAACCTTTGATCTTGGCAACCTGGTTAATGTAGTTGAGAATATATGTCTTGTCCGGTATATTGCTTCCAGGAATCATCAGGCAAACCATGAACTCCCTTGCGGGTGTCTTAATCTGGACTTTAGCCTTCTCGGCAGCCAATCTGATCTTCTGATCAAGTTCTTTATCCACAAAATTATCCATATATCTATGGAAGTCTTGGGCACCCTCATCATCTGTAATGAGTTTCTTGCCCTTGTTAGCTGCTTGCTGTTGTGGTTGATCTGATGGTTCTAGTGTGGGATTCAACCCTTGGTGGTGTATAAGTTCTTTCCATGAAAGATTTTTGTGCTTGTGGTTCCTCTGTTACTCCACCTTCTCCACCTTGATTTGCTCCTTCCTTAAAATTTCCAAAATTTCCTCCAATTCCACCTTTACCTCCTTTTCCATATCTTTCCCCCTTTTCGACATCATCAAATGTTGTCTTGATGAGTGTTCGAAGAGATTCGATTTCTTCCTTCATCTCTTAGAGCTTCTGCTTCTTTTCCCCAAAAATTTAGCAGGACGGTAATGTTCTAGTCAGAGTCGCTGAGCTTCTTTTCCAAATGACTATTCATAGTGGTGAAGGTGATGGTCATTCCCATCTCATACACTAGAAGGATGTTCCAGAGAGCTTTGCTTCAACCAGGGTACAAACTAGTGTTTGAGTTCGTGCAGCGCATCTTCATGACACACAGTGAGTCCTACGACCAGGTCACCCCAGAGAAGTTCAGAATCATGACTGCTGTGGTTCTCAATCTCAAAGTCAACTGGAGCAGGATTTTGTTTGACCTGCTAGGGAAGGAAGCCAGATTGGTAAAATTGTCGAAGGATGCCAAGGGCAATGCAGTGTCAGTGGAAGTAAAGAGGAATTTGAGACACTCTACCAAGATCAGCTTTATGGTGGAGAAATTCTTCAAACAACAAGGTTGGGAGAATGCTGTGGAATTCAACTCCAAACTGACCATACCTAAAGACCAGCACCAGATCGAGATGTCTTTAGGCATAACATCAGCCTTATTGAACACAGTATCAGATGATGTGCATCTGAAAGCACTGTTGGAAATGAGAAGCTCTAATCCCAATTGGATGCCACCATCCAAGAGAGAAGAGAAGAAGAAAGAGAAGACACCAAAGGAGAAGGTACAAAAGGAAAAGATACAGAGGAAGCCTCCTACCAAGAGGGCAAGCTCTGTTGATACTGATACATCCACAACCACTCACCAAACAAAGCAGAAGAGGCGAAGGCTGAGGAAAGTTCAACCTGAATCTCCACCACCAGCAGGAGATTCACAACAAGAGACAACCACTTATCAACCAGAGGGCACAATTCCACAACCAGAGGAAGCTCAACTGGCAACAGAGACTCCTCAATATGTGGAGCCCGAGTCCTCATTTGACCCTAACCAGGCCAAGGACTTCTCTCCAGCAAGGACAACAACACCCTGAACTGATCACATGCAGAAAGTTAGTGAGGACGAGGAGGAAGATGAAGTTGATGAGGAGATGGAGAAGAAGAAACAAGCGGAGGAAGTAATTCACTTGTTGGAAAATGAGGCAGATCATTTGGTTCTCCAAGATTTTCCAGGAATTCATCTAATGCGAGAGAGCCATGGAGCAGCTCGAAGGGTATAGCTTTATCTGCTGATAAGAGACAACCAGTATTACATCTTTGATGCACTTTTGCAGACCAGATCGATAGAGGAACTGAAGATGGAAGAGGCCACTCTATTGAGCCTTCTACAAGCAAATACTGTCGGAGAAGTAAAGGCAGAATATCACCAGATGATTATAGCCGTCATGAAACATGAAGCCAAACAACTGAAGATCGACCTGAAATCATTCTATGCTGATAGAATGGATTTCTTCGCAAGTGTCACTGGATCAGATGATGAAGCTGACCAGGATGTGGAGATGAGTGGTCAAGGAGATGACCAGACTGAAAGACCCAGCACATCTGGTGTAGCAGACCAACCCAAGTCATCCGCAATAGCAACACCAGCAGCAACAGTACAAACTGGAAAGGAGGCCGAGAAGCCTAAGAAGAAGACGCTTGTCATTAACCTTGACCCAGTTGATGAAGAGCCCGTGGGGCAAGTCATTGGAGGAAAGGCTACCAACGAGATATACACTCAAGGGGCAGCCGCAAGTTTGAAGAAGCATGTCACTTTCGTCGATCTGGAAGAGATTCTGGAGAGAGAGCAGAAGTCATTCAACAACTTACAGGTTGATGACTTGATCACACTAAGGGTACAAGACCAGATGACCACCACCTGCATCATCATCTAGGAGAAGGCCACACAAGTCCTTGCTGATTTCAATCAGCTTTAGAAGGACTATGTGAATGATATGGACAAAGATTTGCGCCGAAAGATTAGAGACAAAGTCAAGGAGCTCAACAAAAAGATGGATAATGACCGAGCAGCAGCAAAAGCAGCTCGAGGGAAATTAGATCAGAAGCCGGAGTCTGTAGAGGAGAAGATCCAGAACATTCACACATTCACACTCTGATCTCTGACCTGACAGCCAAAGAGAAGGATCTCATTGATGAGGCAGTTAAACCTCAAACTGCATACATTACAGTTGAAGTAAAAGGAGACCTCTATTGCAGAGATCCATGCTCGATTCGCTACGTTTGAGAGGGAAAGGTTCGTGGAGATCATGAAGAGCAATCAAGTCAAAGTTCTTGATGATCTGCTCTATCCAAGTCCCGCAGAATTTGATCACCAGAGCACCAGACTCACAAACGTGGAAGAGCTTCAAGGAACTTATGATGCAACTCTTACCACCATGAACAGTAGATTGGAGAAGAAGATAGGTGATGCTGACCCGAACATAACTTTCCTGCTTAACTTCAAAGCAGATGCCGAGCTAAAGCTCGAGGAGATGAATGCTGAGATCGATTCCCTCCGCACACTCATCAAGACCACTTTTGATGATGTCGAAAAGGGGGAAAGATATGGGAAAGGAGGAAAGGGTGGAGCAGGAGGAGAAGCTGGAATAAAGGAGAGTGGTCCAGATGGAGGACCAAATGGAGGTGAAGGAGCACCAGAAGGTGGAGAAGGTGGACTATTAGAGGAGCCACCTGCTCAACAACAAAAATCCTTCACGGATAGGCCTTACACTCCGCCAAGAGCTGATCCAACCACCAAACCAGCACAACAAGCAACTGACAAAGGGAAGAGAAGCCCATAACAGATGAAGGAGACCAAATTGCTGAACTCTTACTGTTTGGTGCAAGCAAAGAGCAAGTCAGTGACCCAGCTTTCAGGGCATAGTTTTACAAGGAGCAAGCAGAGCGAGAGAAGAGATTGGCAGAACAAGAGGACAGAGAGAAGTCTTTTCAAACACCATTCTCTCTGCCTACATCAGAACAATCCCAACAAACATCTCAAGCTACACCTTAATCCAAAATGAAGAAGAAGAAGCCATTCATGGCTTGGAATCTGTCACCACAGAAGAAGACACCCAATGACAATTGGGTACCAGATGATGATCAGAAGGATTGGGAGTCACTGAAACAAGGCTTCATTATGAACAGATACTTTCTGAAGGAGCCTACTTACTCTGAATCAACACCAGATGAAGACTTACAACGCTACATGGAAAACTTTGTGGACAAAGCACTAGTACAGAGGATCAGGTTGGCTGCCGAGAAGGCTAAATTCCAGATTAAGGCACCCACAAGGGAGTACATGGTATGCCCAATGATCCCTGGAAGTAGTATACCAGATAAGACTTACATTTCTCAACTACATCAACCAAGTAGCCAAGATCAAAGGCTACAAGATTGACAACCAAGATCCTAATTACGCAAGAGTATGAGATGGGATTTATGAGAGTGTACAGCTGACCTCAGATGCTCAGAGAGAGAAGATGAAGAAGGGAGGAGCTGGCAGATGGTTTTCTTAGAAATTCTTTATCTTATCCATCTGTTGTCTTTGTCTTTAATTGGTTTTTGACTTCTCATGTAACTCACTTTGATCTTATCTGATAAATAATATTTGTGGGTTATCTGTTGACAACTTCTCATTGTCCAGAACCAGATTAATGCTTTATGTTTGTTATAACTAATAATGACTCTTTAACCCTTCTGGTAAATTAGTACCAGATCAACCTTTAATGCTTTACTAGGGTTATTGTTAAGTGAGGTTTCGACATCATCAAAAAGGGGGAAATTGTTGGGAACCCTTCACAAAATTTAAGTTTTGATGATTTTCTTTCGAAGCACACTTAGAATTATTTATGTTTATTAGGCCTTAACCTTTTCTACATGTAATAGATCACTATGTTATAAAACTGATAGAGAACAAGTCCTTAGACAAAGTTAGATGATGACTTAGAATGTAAAGGATTATATCCTAAAGAAGTTATCTGGTTAGCTGAAGTTCTATTCGAAGAAGCAGATCAGCAGGAGCCTACAAGCAAACAGATGATCTGATCGATGGCCACTCAATCTGCTTATGAAGAGATCATTCACTGTGGTCGCATTCATGTTTTGGAACAGTTTGGAGCAGATTGATGTTGACCATATTGATGTTAATCTGTTGGCCAGATCATGCAATATGGAGTGAGCCAGCCTAGGACTAGATCAACCTAGTCATCTGACATAGGAATAAATTGTCTAGATGTACTTAGAAGAATCCCACTCAAATTGCCACATCATCAGATCTCATGGTGATGAAAAGTATATCAATTAGAGATCAAGAATGCAAGAAGGATCAATCAAAGCGCGAAGAAGGAAAGATAATCAATCATCATCTGCTTTCCATATATCAAGGATTTGGTCAACCTTTGACAAAAGGCAAGAGAAGACATTATGAGATTCATATCTCTGGATTGGTAAATTATCATTTATTACAAGTCAATCAAGCCCAACGATTAGAATTTTCAAAATTCTACACCTATAAAAGCTTGGAACCAAGTCTGGGAGAGTACGTAACACACGAAGAATAACTGACGATCAAACAAGCTGCTACTCTGCTCAAACATCAACTCACTAATCGAAGCATTCATTGAGAAGATTTCTACATTCCAGATCGAGCTCTAAGCTCTACACCTATAAAAGCTTGGAACCAAGTCTGTCTTATCGAGAAGAAGAATGAAGATATCTTCGCTAGCTAGTAGTTTTCTAGTGGAATAACCCGATGGTATTCTGTAGAAGTTGTAACTGCAAGTTGTAAAGGGAAACGTCCCTTATTCGTGCATAAGTTTCAATCTCGTTGTGATTGTAATTTGTGGCTCGTTCTCATCGAGTATAAAGAAGCGAGTATCCTAGTAGTGGATATCTAATCCGGTTTGGATTGGACCATGGACGTAGGGGGTTTCCAAACCACGTAAAAACAACTGTGTTATTTACTTTACGCATCTTTACATTAAGTTGTTTTATTCACTAACCAGCAAGAGCATTCATTCTGCATTCTTAAATCAATCTGTTAATCTACTTGGTTAAGTTTTCTAAAGGTTTATTAATAAAGAGTACATACTAAGTCTACCATATTCCGAAAACAATGCTTTGTTGATAACAATATCACTCTTGCTATCTACTAAGGTTTTATCACAAGAGAGATCTTACTTGGTCAGACTAGCTATCGATCTGGTCAGTCAAACTTAAGCAATCTCTTCATGGGAAAGCTTGATCTCTCTAAGTAATTAGTTAAGTAAACTGAAAAGTTTGTATTTGGTGTTTTCCCCCCCCCCCCCCCATACAACAAACCTTACTCTTTCGGGACCAACAACAACAGCTTCCAGCGGCCATATACTCTGTTTCTGTTGTTGATGTGGCAAGAAATGTCTGTTTCTTTGAAAACCATGATATCAGTTTATTTCCAAAAAACTGACATGTTCCAGATGTTGACTTTCTATCCAGCTTACATCCTACAAAATCTGAATAACCTGTTAACTCAAAATTATCATCACATGGATACCATAGTCCAATGTGAGCTGTTCCCTTAAGGTATCTTAGTATCTTCTTGGCTGCTTCCATATGTGACTCTTTGGGGTTGGCCTGGTATCTAGCACATACTCCAACTACAAAAGTTATGTTAGGTCAACTTGTAGTTAAGTATAGTAATGAGCCAATGATACTCCTGTATTGAGTTATATTTGCTGGTTTGCCATCTGGATCTGGATCGATCTTCCCATTTGTCTGCATTAGAATCTTGACAGGTTTACTATCTTTGACTCCAAATTTGGTGATTAGATCTTGTATGTACTTCGCTTGATTCATGAATATTCCATCAGATAGTTGTTTCACGTGCAAACCTAGAAAGAAATTCATCTCGCCCATCATGGACATTTGATACTTATTCTTCATAAGCTCTGCAAAGTTATCACATAAATAACTAGACTGAGATCCAAAAATAATATCATCAACGTATATCTGAACTAAAAGGATATGTTCTTTGACTTTGATGATGAATAAGGTCTTGTCAACAGATCCTCTTCTAAATCCTGATTCCAGTAGAAAGGTTGATAATGTCTCATATCAAGCTCTGGGAGCTTGTTTCAATCCATATACTGCTTTAGCTAATATGTAAACCTTTTGTTCTGGATTTCCTTCTTCAAATCCAGGTGGTTGTTCCATATGCACTTCTTCTTCCAAAATATCATTTAAGAAAGCACTCTCGACATCCATCTGGTACACCTTAAATTTCTTATATGCTGCATATGCCAAGAATAATCTGATTGCTTCTAATCTGGCAACTGGTGCGAATGTCTCATCAAAATCAATGCCTTCTTGTTGACTGTATCCTTTAGCAACTAATCTGGCTTTGTTTCTCACAATTTCACCATTCTCATCTTATTTGTTCTTAAATACCCATTTAACACCTATAACTCTTTGATGTCTAGGTCGATCTGCAAGATACCAAACTTTATTTCTCCTAGACTCATTGAGTTCTTCTTGCATACCAATTACCCAATCTGCATCTTGTAGTGCTTCATATGCATCAGTTGGTTCAACATGAGATAAGTAACAACTTAGAAGTGCACTCTCTGCATGCATCCTTCTGGTCTTCACTCGATCTAATGGGTTCCCAACAATCTGTTCTAGTGGATGATGATCTTGTATCCACTTCCTTCGTCTGGACATCTCTTCTTCTGATATCTCAGGTTCTGGTTCTTCTATTATTTCTTCAAACTCAGGGTGTGCTGTTGAAATTGCTTAGAAAGGATTCTCTTCCTCTATCTCTTGGTTGACATCCACGCTGTTGTTAATCTCTC
Organism: Leonotis leonurus; assembly: GCA_026898415.1. Taxonomy (NCBI): domain Eukaryota; kingdom Viridiplantae; phylum Streptophyta; class Magnoliopsida; order Lamiales; family Lamiaceae; genus Leonotis; species Leonotis leonurus. Next base: position 15,246 of record JAPKLX010000825.1, read on the forward strand.
TGGATTCGTCTGGTTGACTCTGAGTAGGTTCTCCATCATCTGCTCCTATAGGTTCACTGTTCTCTGGGATCGATCTGTTCTTATCAAGTTCAATATGATATGTTCCCCCTTGCTGTATGCTGGTTTCAACTATAGGTTGAACATCAATCTCTTCATCCTCTGTTGAATTCCATATCAGAACAACTTCAAGTAATATCCCTCCTGATCTCCTGGTGTTAATCTGGTTGTGAACCTGTTCATCACATGTTTCCATGTATTCAAGAATAGATTCATCAAATACAAGAAGAGGTGTTACCTCCACAACATGAGTTTTCCTATTGTAAACCCTATAAGCTTTGCTAACACCAGAATATTCTAGAAATATTCCAGGTTCAGCTTTGCTATCAAAGGTTTTCAGTTGATATTTCCCATTGTTATGTATGTAACACGTACAACCAAAAGTACATAAATACTATATCCTGGGTTTTCTGTTGTTCCAGATCTCGTATGGAGTCTTTCCATGTCTGAGAGTGATCACTGATCTGTTCTGAGTGTAACAGGCTGTGTAGATGGCTTCTGCCCAAAATTTCTTTGGCAGATTGGTTGCGTTGAGCATGGTGCGTGCTGCTTCATTTAATGATCTGTTTCTTCTCTCAACGACTCCATTCTGTTGAGGTGTTCTTGCAGCAGATGTTTGATGTGTAATTCCCATCTGGTTGCAATATGCCTCAATCCTCTGGTTCAAAAATTATGTTCCTCGATCTATTCTGATTGTCATGATGGTGGTCTCTTTTGGCTTAGAGATCTTGTTGAAGAAATCAGGCAGCTTCTCCAATGTTTCTTTCTTCTTGAATAGAAAGATGACCCAAGTGAATCTTGAATAATCATCAATGATGACCAAGGTATACTTCCTCCCATTGATACTTAATGGCTTGACTGGGCCAAATAAGTCTAGATGCAATAGCTCCAATACTATGGTGGATGAGTGAGCTGCTTTGCTGGCAAATGATGACTTGGTCTGCTTTCCAGCTTGGCATGCTTCAAAGATATGATCTCTATCATATACTTGATCTAGTAATCCTTCAACTAACTTTTCTCTAGCAATCTTGTTGATGGATTTGAAGTTTAGATGGTTAAGTCTTTTGTGCCACAACCAGCTTGTCTCTGAAACTGTCTTGGTAACCAAACAAGTCTCAATCTGGTTTTTCCATTGCACAATTTACAAAATAGTTGTTAGCGTAAAAAAACCATCTGCCAGGTCCTCCCTTCTTCATCTTCTCTCTTTGAGCATCAGATGTTAGTTGTACACTCTCGTAGATCCCATCTCTCACTCTTGCATAGTTGGGATCATGGTTGTCGATCTTGTAGCCTTTGACCTTGGCTACCTAGTTGATGGAGTTGAGAATGTAGGTCTTGTCAGGTATACTGCTTCCAGGGATCATAGGGCATACCATATACTCCCTTGTGTGTGCCTTAATCTTGATTTTAGCCTTCTCGGCAGCTGATCTGATCCTTTGAATTAATGCTTTGTCCACGAAGTTGTCTAAGTATCAGTGGAAGTCTTCATCTGGTGTAGATTCAGAATAGGTAGGCTCCTTCAGAAAATATTTATTCATGATAAATCCTTGTTTTACCGATTTCCACTCTTTCCGCTCTCCTTCTGGTACCCAGTTATCTTTGGGTGTCTTCTTCTTCATAGAGAGGTTCCAAGCTGTGAATGGCTTTTTCTTCTTCTTGAACTGGGTAGTGGATTGTGAAGTTTGTTGAGAGTGTTCTGATCTGGGCGGAGAGAAAGGTGTTTGGGCGGAGAGAAAGGTGAATGGCCTCCTGTTCTGCTAGCTTCTTCTCCCTTTCTGCCTGTTCCTTGTAGAACTGTGCCCTAAATGCTGGGTCATAGGCTTGTTCCTTGCTTACACCAAATAGTAGTAGCTCAGAAATTTGCTCTCCTTCATCTGCCATCGCCTTTTTCCCTTTATCTGGTGCTTGTTGTTGTTGTGTTGGCTCAATTGTTGGATCACCTCTTGGAGGTGTGTACGATCTCTCCGTGAATGGCTGATATGCTCCAGCAGGTTCATTTGCTCCTTCACCTCCAGCTTCTCCACCTGGACCTTCATTTGGTCCTCCCTTATCAGCTTGATCAAAGTCTCCTCCTCCTGCTCCAGCCTTTCTAACTTTTCCAGATCTTTCACCCTTTTCGACATCATCAAATGTTGTCTTGATGAGTGTGCGAAGGGAATCGATCTCTGCCTTCATCTCCTTGAGCTTCAGCTAGGCATCTGCTTTGAAGTTGAGCAGGAAGGTGATATTCTGGTCAGCATCTCCTAGCTTCTTCTCCAATCTGATGTTCATTATGGATAGGGTTGCATCATAAGTGCCTTGAAGTTCTACATTGTTGAGTCTGGTATTCTGATGATCAAATTCTGTGGGAGTTGGGTAGAGCAGATCATCGAAAACCTTGACCTGGCTGTTCTTCATAATATCCACGAACTTCTCCCTCTCAAAGATAGCAAGTTGAGCATGAATCTCCATGGTAGTAGCCTCCTTGATTTCAGCAGTAATAGACGCAGATTGAGCTTTTACGGCCTCATCAATCACATCCTTCTCTTTGGCTAGAAGGCCAGTGACCATAGCATGAACGGTCTGGACCTTCTTCTCAACGGTCTCCAGCTTTTGATAGGATTTTTCTCTAGTTGCATCAGTTGCTTCTCGATCGTCATCCATCTTATTTATATCCTTGACCTCATTTCTCAGCTTTCGGCGCAAGTCTTTATCCATATCGTTCGCATAGTTCTTCTGATGTTGATTGAAATCAGTAAGGACTTGTGTGGCCTTTTCCTGGATGACGTTGCAGGTGGTGGTCATCTTGTCTTGGACCCTCAAAGTAATCAAGTCATCAACTTGCAGATTGTTGAATGACTTTTGCTCTCTTTCCAGAATCTCTTCCAAATCGACGAAAGTGATATGCTTCTTCAAACTTGCGGCTGCCCCTAGAGTGTATATCTCGTTGGTAGCCACTCCTCCAATGACTTGCCCCACAGACTCTTCATCAACTGGATCCAAGATCACAGTTGGTATCTTGTTTGCTCTCTTCTTCTTTGGCTTCTCATACTCCTTCTCACTTTGTTCAGTTGTTGCTGCTATTGATGTTGCTGATGACTTGGCTGGTCTGTTGTACCAGATGTGCTATGTCTTTCTGGTTGGGTAGATACTTGATCACCCATTTGCACATCTTGGTCAGCTTCATCATCTGACCCAGTAACACATGTAAAGAAATCCATTCTATCGGCATAGAATGATTTCAGGTCGATCTTCAGTAGTTTGGCTTCGTATTTCGTGATGGCAAGAATCATCTGGTGATATTCTGCTCTTACTTCTCCAATAGGATTGGCTTGTAGAAGGCTCAATAAAGTGGCCTCCTCTACCATCAATTCCTCTATCGATGTGGTGTTCAGAAGTGCATCAAAGACGTAATACTCGCTGTCTTTGATCAGTAGATAAAGTTTCACCTTTCGAGCTGCTCCATGGCTCTCTGGCAGCACATGAATTCCTGGAAAATCTTGGAGAACAGAATGTTTTGCCTCATTTTCCAATAAATGAATAACCTTCTCAGCTTGTCGTTTATTCTCCTCCTCCTCATCAACTTCCTCTTCCTCCTCTTTTTCCACACTTATCCTCTGCATATGGTTTGGTGAGGGCATTGTAGTCCTCGCAGGAGAGAAGTCTTTGGCCTAGTTAGGGTCAAAAGAGGACTCTCTATTGCCAGCTAAGCTTCCTCTAGTTGTGGAATGGCGCTCTCCTGTTGATGTGGATTCATCTGGTTGATGAGTGGTTGTCTCTGGCTGTGAATCTCCTATTGGTGGTGGAGATTTAGGTTTTACTTTCCTTAGTCTCCCTCTCTTTTGTTTAGTCTGGTGTGTGGTTGTAGATGTATTTGTATCAACAGAGCTTTCCCTCTTGGTAGGGAGCTTCCTCTGTGTCTTCTCCTTCTGCACCTTCCCCTTCGGTGCCTTCTCTTTCTTTTTCTCTTCGCCTTTGGATGGTGGCATCTAGGTGGGATTTGAGCTCCCCATCTCTAGCAAAGCTTCCAGATGCACATCATCTGATACTTTGTTCAACAAAGCAGGGGTTATACCAAAGGACATCTAGATATGGCGCTGGTCTTTAAGAATGGTCAGTATGGAGTTGAATTCCACAACATTCTCCCAAACCTGTTGTTTGAAGAATTTTTCCACCATGAAACTGATCTTGGTAGAGTGTCACAATTTCCTCTTCACTTCCACTGACACTGCGTTGCCCTTAGCATCCTTTGTCCACTTCACCAATCTGGCTTCCTTCCCTAGCAAGTCAAGCAAGATCCTGCTCCAATTGACTTTGAGGTTGAGAACCACTGCAGTCATTATTCTGAACTTCTCTGGGATGACCTGGTCATAGGACCCACTATGTGTCACGAATATGCGCTGCACAAATTCAAACACTAGTTTGTATCCTGGTTGAAGAAAAGCTCTTTGGAACATCATTCCAGTGTATGCGATGGGAATGACCATTACTTTCTCCACAACTTCTTGCAGCTGTTCAGTGGTGATCTCAGACAGTTCCATTCCTTCATCCTTCAACTGGTAAGCTTGGTTTATCATCGCCATCACATCATAGGTGGTTTTGCTGGTTCTGTCACCTATTGGCATTAACACATTGGCTTCATATCCATCGTTCTCATCATGCCATGTGAGATAGAAGGTGGCTGCTTGCTTGGCCAAGTACAAAGTCGGGTGAGAGGTGACTATGTTGTGGAATCCTAAAAACATCATTTCAGCAGTGTAACATATAATCATAATACCCAATAGAAAAACATATACAATATCTCATACATGGCACAATTTAGTTTTTCCTTATCATCACAACGTAAATATTCTTTCTATAGTTCAAATCCATCTCTCTGCATTTGTTGGATCACCGAGTCCATCAAAAGTTGGTGGATTTTGTTTGCGAAAACTATCTCCCGCTCGACATTGTGGTATCACTGGGGGTACCATTTGAACTCCTGGTTCTTCCAAGTTCATGTTGTTTCTTGCATGATTCCTAGTTGTCATTGCCATTAAGTGGTAACCTTTCCCATTAGCGATAAAAATAAAACTATCACCTTGTCTTTTCGATATTCTCGTCCTTCTAAGATTTATCATCCATTTTAGGTCTTCACATAAACTATTCGCCACATAACCATTTCACTCATAATTTGGCAAGTGTAAAAACTCACTCAAAAAAAACGCATGCATAAAGACATTTAGTAAAATATAAATCACGTAACATACATCATATAACATTTCTCTTTTCCTTTCCATTCCCCTTTTCCTTTCCATTTCCATTTTCCTTCACATTCTCTTTTCCTTTTCTTGGTCACAATGGGTCCATAATTCCCAATATGACAAAAGATTGCGTTTTCATAAAAATCCATTCACATTTTCCTCCAAATCATTAAAATAATATTTTCAAAATCCCATTTTCATGTGATATACATATTTCAAAACATTTTCATGAAACCAAAATCCCTGAACATTTTAAACACATTTTTGAAAAAAACTAAAGTACCTTTCATTTTTGTTGAGGGCGGCGTGACTGCCAGCTAAAGGTTGTTGTACCTATTGGAGTTTAGAAGAACAAGTTCTAATCACTCAATTAATGGTCCAGAGAAAAGAACTGCTCTGATACCACTTTGTCACCCCCCGATCCCGAGGGACGGCGCACGCGCCAGAGCGTGACTTGGGGGGGAAAGAAAAGAAGCGGGGAAGAAAGGGGGACATGGAACATGTAATCATGATAGAAAAATTGTCCTTGAAAAATGGACAGTAACTCGTTTATAACTAGGACTAATCTGAATGGGGGAAGAGAAAAATAAATCCACCAGTAGATATAGTCAACAATGATGTCATGATCAATGAACAATCGGATGCAAAGAGATGCAATGCAAGACGGGGTTGGAGATTATAGCTCGTTACATGGGAGCAGTAATCCAGAATCCCAAGCGGCCAAATCATTCCAATAGGAGCCGTCAATAAAGGGCGGAGGTTAGTGACCCTAGCTCGCCAAAAGGAGTCACTCACCCAACTCGCCAAGTGTGGTCGATGCTACACGACATCACAAGGGGTCGAGGAGTAGAGCGTCCAAGAGGGGACGACTACTATTACATGAATGCATGTAATAGACAATAGTAATTCTCGTGAAGAAATAATGAATCATTTTATTTTCATAAAGCTAATAACATGAAGATCAGAGACTGAAAAAGAACATGAGCTTGACAACGGAATACATAACATGACAGTTTGCAACAACCCTTTCTTTAGCCTCACACGACACCACCAGCTGCTCAATCTGCAAAACAATTTGAAAACATTTTGCAGGGCTGAGCACTAATGTACCCCGTGGGTTATGCCATTTAAAATCCATTTGTGAAATCATTTTTTGAAAAGGAATCTCCATGCTTGCACAATATCACATAGAAAGTTTTAAAATGGGAATGTCATTCTATGCATACCAAAACCATTGAGATCTCATTTTCCTAAGCTCAATATTGGCATTAGATACCCTTCTATGAACATATGGGGACAACCCATAGAGGTCCATCATTTATGTCCTTCATCAGTAGGGAACTTTGACCTAAATTGACTTCACTCGAGAATATATGGGGACAGCCCACATAATCCCACATGTACACTAACCATGTGCCAGTGCGCTAACATAGCACATGATTCGATCGTCATGCTTGATGGATCACTTATGCAATATAGAGCAAAACATTTTAACATGGACATCCATTTTGATTTTCATAAATATCAGAGCTTAATAACTCAAAAATACATTTAAAAACATATATACACTCACCTGTCTGCAAATACCAATACTGTGTGACATCAGTAAATCTGTCAAACGTCTCGTTCGCAATCGTAAGCACCTGATAATTATACGGAATAACTTTTGGCCTCAAATCCCAAAACAAAATGCGATTAAAGTGAAAACAAGGAATCGATGGCTTTCTAAGTCTTCTAAGGTCATTTTGACAATACCCGGGTTTTCAAATCAACTTGGCCCAGAAGGCAAAAATACTCAGGGCATTATCCCCTATTGGAATATGTAAAAACAGTTTTAAAATATGCAACTTTACCTCAAAGCTTACTCGAGAAGATTCGTAGTCTTTTTCAGATCTATGAAAATTGGACTGATGAAAATTAATGAAATCTTTTCATAAAATTCTATATTTTTTTCTCTACATGAACTATAAATTCATAGACTGTGAATATTTTTCCTTTAGAAAAACATGAAATAATGCAATAAATCATGGCATGTCGATCCTAATCGAAGTCCAAATCTAAAATTCAATCTGGCAAAGTAACGGATCTTATGGTCAAAAACTCAAAACCTTCATGCAAGAAGGCCCCGCTGGATCTGTCCAAGGAACCATAGACGTCTGATAGACCGATAGCCATGAACAGAAAAATTAATGAAGAAGAGAACGAGGGGAGAAAGTATGAAGATGACGGTATCAGAACGATGAGGGCGGAGACTCGACGGCGGTTGAGCCACTTTTGTCAAGCTTTATGCCTACCTTCAACCTTACCCTAACGTACCTTGAATTGAACCGATCCTCGATTCTTAAACTCGCAGAACCTCGATACTCGAAAATTACAGAAGAAAGAAGAAAAGATAGTAGAAGAAGGTGCAACAGAATGAAAAGTTCTACTGAAACAAGCGATTGAGAATGGGCCCGCTCCTATTTATAACCAAAACTTTAATTATTTTATTATTATAATTATTATAATTACTATAATATATTATTATTAATGCTTAAACCTTAAAACGTCGTAACTTCTGCACACGATCTCCTTTTAAAGCTAACTCAAAGTCAACACTTTTCTTTCTTAGTACTCCACAGAATGACTATAATACTTTTATACTTTCGATCACGCATGGAAAAACTAATTTTTTAACGATGTGCTTAAACTTTAAAAATTCATAACGTTTTCATATGAACTCTTTTTTGGGAAAACTTAGTTCCAATATTTTTCTTTTGAAAAACCCTACAAAATGTGTATAATATTGACATATTTTTGACTTATGCATGAAAAGTTCAATTTTTAAAGAAACGTTTAAAAAAGTTTTACCGGGTGCCAATTTCATATGGTAGGTTCTAATAGGGTCTAGTGTCTCCCTAAAATCCTTAATTAGTGTTTCCCGCTTCAGCTTTCCTTTTTGCCGCCTTTCTCTGCGTCTAATACACGCGCTAGATCTTAGGGTTGGAAAGTAGAGCGTGTGAATCTTTCTTACCACTGCAGCATTCCCTCTTTTATTTTGGTAATGATTCTCCTCGATCACAGTTACCAAAATCTGTACTAATCATGACAATTATGGAAGATTTAGAAAATCTATGTCAGAAAATAACATTATAGACTAAGATTAGGGCGGTGTTTAGATCAAAAATCGATACTAATTTCTGAGTTCCCCCTTGACTAAGTAATCTATTTTGGAAAATTAATTTCCACGTGACATGATCAAATCCCGTCCAAAAACATCAGATGATCTGGTCTTCACATATTGTTTAAATAGTTTGCTGACTATTTGGTCCTCATGCTCTGTATGATAATCTGATCTTCATAACTTCCATACACTGTTAACTGACAATCTGATATGATGATGATTTGTTATCACACAGTATGTACTTCATGAATTCCCATAGTTTATGATCTGCACTTCTTCAATCTGCTATGATCTGATTTATATCTGTACTTCATGAATTTCCACATAACATCTTGAATCTTTCTTCTAGTAGTGCTTTTGTCAAGATATCAGTTTGTTGAACATCTGTGTGTATCTTCTCAATCTGTACATACTTCCTTTCCACATGATCTCGTATAAAGTGATGTCTCATATCTACATGCTTGCATCTCGTATGAAGAACTGGATTTTGCGTTATTGCAATAGCACTTGAACTATCACAGAATATAGGTATCTCTTTTACATCGATCTCGTAGTCCTTGAGTTGCTGCTTTAACCAAAGTATCTGTGCACAACAACTTCCTGCGGCCATATATTCTGCTTCTGTTGTTGATGTAGCAACAAATATTTGCTTCTCTGAAAACCATGAAATCAGTTTGTTTCCAAGAAATTGACAGGTTCCAGAGGTTGACTTTATGTCCAACTTACATCCTGCATAATCTGAGTCAGAATAACCTGTTAATTCAAAATTGTCATTACAAGGATACCATAATCCAGTGTGTGTTGTTCCTTTAAGATATCGGTATCTTCTTGGTTGCTTCCATATGTGACTCATTAGGGTTGGTCTGGTAGCTATCACATACTCCAACTGCAAAAGTAATGTCATGTCGACTAGCAGTTAAATATAGTAATGAACCAATGATACCCATATATTGAGTTATGTTTGCTGATTTTCCTTCTGGGTCTGGATCGATCTTCCTATTGGTCTGCATTGGAATCTTGACAGGTTTACTATCTTTGATTCCAAATTTGATGATCAAATCATGAATATACTTCGCTTGATTAATGGATATTCCATCTGGAAGCTGCTTCACCTGCAAACCTAGAAAGAAATTCATCTCGCCCATCATGGACATTTGATACTTATTTTTCATAAGCTCTGCAAACTTATCACATAAATAACTAGATTGTGATCCAAAAATGATATTATCAATGTATATCTGCACTAAAAGGATATGTTCTTTGACTTTGATTATGAACAGTGTCTTGTCAACAGATCATCTTCTAAATCCTGATTCTAGCAGAAATGTTGATAATGTTGCATACCACGCTCTGGGAGCTTGTTTCAACCCAAAAATTGATTTTGCTAATCTGTAAACCTTCTGGTCTGGATTGCCTTCTTCAAATCCAGGTGGTTGTTCCACATACACTTCTTCTTCTTGAATACCATTTAAGAAAGCACTCTTGACATCCATCTGGTACACTTTAAATTTATTGTACGCAGCATATGCCAATAATAATCTGATTGCTTCCAATCTAGCAACTGGTGCGAATGTCTCATCAAAATACACAATAAACTAAACCTCAAACTAAATCCTAAACCTTAAACTATAAAATACACAATAAACTAAACCCTAAATCCTAAACTAAATCTTCAACCCGAAATCGTAAATCCTACCCTAAACCCTAAACATTATCAATAAACACTAAAATATTAAACCTTAAACTAAACTTTAAATGTTAAACTAAACCTTAAATCATTATTCAAAACCCTAAAAAACCTTTAATTAAACTATAAACCCAAAATCCTAAACCCTAAACCTTGAACTAAACCCGAAAACCTATACTAAACCCTATACCGGAACTCTAAACAACAAACTAAACCCTAAACATTAAACTAAACACTAAATCATAACACTAAACACTAAAACTTATACTAAACACTACACCAAAACTCTAAAGGCTAAATCCTAAACCCTAAACCCTAAATTCTAAACCCTAAACCTCAAATCTTAGACTAAACCCTAACCTAAACCTAAATGCTCTGCCCTCTCACACACACTTTTTCACACTATTTGCACACACTTTTTTGAGTCCATGTAGATTCTCGCCGTGTCTTGTATGTTTTGCATGATTTTGTGTTTAATTTTTGTTTTCGTTGTTGTGTTCTTCCACTTTTGTTGGTTGTTTGGTCGGATTTGGGCTTCTTTTTTCCATTTTCTTTTGAGTGTTGTTGAGTGTGAGTGGTGTTCTTGCTCACTCCCATGGCGGATCCCCCGCTGGATCCCAATCTGGAGAGAAGACCGAAGACTCGCTCCCAATCCGCCTCCTTTGGCACCTCCCTGGCTCCTTCTCCTGGTGCCAAACGTGCAGACATTTCTGATGCTCAAGAAAGAGATAAAGCTTCAAAGTTGAAAGTTTCAAAGATTGCCTTGACTGCTGATCCTCTTGTTGAGAAGATAGCAGCTCACCTCCACGGTCTTCCGAAGTTTGAACGCGGTTGGACTGCCACCAAACTGAATGAACTTAAGGCGAAGCGTCGTACACACCACAGTGGGACTGTTCGTTCTGGAAGAGAAGGTATCACACCCCTTGAAGACTCCAACTATTTGCAGGAAGGATTTCCGACGTATTCTCATATTTTTCAACGGCCTGAGGAAGTCAAGGAGGATGTTGCTGCTACCACTCCCCCTGTCGCGCCACTTCAGACGGTGCATTATCAGTTGAATCAAATTGCCCGTGAAGTTCCTAAGGATGTTGAGAAGGTTTCTGTTGTTATGCATGAGCAGGAGTTTCTTAATGTTCATGGTGACGTGCGGGAGCTTGAAAGTGGCGTCGCTATGGTGGCTGCACAGGCTGCTCTTATTACTGCGCACGAGCAAGGGTTGGAAGTTGGGAGCATTTTTGAGAAGGAGTCTCCGATGAAGTCTGTTGAGGCTCCGGGTTTTGAAAGAGGCGATGATCTGATTGAGCAATATGATAATGAAGCTTTGCAGACGGTTAACAGTGCTGCTACATCGCGTGAGGCCGAACTAGTGCATGTGCCGGCGTCTGACCCTACGCATGTTTTGAATTCATCCGAGCTGCTTGTTGCTAACCTCGATCTTGCTCGTAGAGACTCGATGGTTGGTCTCGATGAAGATCGGGGTGCAAACTCTATTCCAACGGTGGCCGCCGAATTCGATGCTGAATTAGATGATCTATTATCCGATGACGATGACCAGGCGCCGTCCCCTCCGATCTTGTCCGCCAAATAGCCTCGTCTCCAATCACTTTCTCTCTCTCACCTGGCCAACCTTGTGCCCATGATCACACAGCGCCAATCACGGGAGGAGTTATTGGAATTTAATGATATTTTGAATGATTCTACCGTTAATAGGGGTGATTCTGCCGTTATGGAAAGTGCATATCTTACTACCGATTTGAATGGTGATTCTAATGGCACAGTTGGTGATTTATTGGAGCTAACTAAGGAAACGGCCGTGGAGGAAAATCAGGTCGATCCGGGTTTTGCGCAACCGTTGAGTGTGACTTCTGCATGCATGGTGACTTCTTCTTGCCTTGCTTTGGACCTTGACCGTGTGGAAGCCCAACCCACCCACTTCACTCAGCATCCTCACTCCTTATTTGGGCTAGACACTACCCAGCCCATTAAATCCCATTCTGCCCAAGTCCAAAATCCTCCCTTTATTTCCTTAACTGCCCAATCCCACTCCCCTTTAACCCATTCTGCCCAAGCCCACATCTCTAATAATCTTCCTACAGCCCAACAGCCCATTCCATCGATACTCACCAGCCCACCAATCACTACCCAACAGCCCATCCCATATTCTCTCGCCACAACCCTCCCCTCGTCTCTCGCCCAGCCCACCCCCCATCATACATCAGCCCATTCTCACCCCCTTCACCTTGCTTCTTTTCTTCCTCTAGCTCAACCCAATGTTATGAGATCCCAACCCCCTCCCATTTATACCTCTTCGGCCCACACCTTTCCTATGGCCCCACATCATACCCCAATTCCACTACATCTCATCATCCTCTTCATTCCACTACACGGCCCAATACCACTCCTATTTCCACTAATTTTCCCATTTCCAATCTTAATACTACACGGCCACTTCGGAATCACACTAATATTTCCACTCAAACTCCTCCTACTGCCTTGACGAGCCCAAATCAACACAGCCATTTACAGCCACCCTTGGGGCCAATTCTGTCTCCTCTATGCAGTCAACATCCCAATGATTCTGCTCAGGTTGAGGATTCTCCATCTCTTGCTCCCAAACTCACCATGGCGGAGAAATTACGGGCTGCCCCTAGCCCTACAGGCCCTGTCACGTTCCAGCCGGACAAGCTTGCTTCCTTGGGACACTCGGGAGAACGGGAAGGTAAGCCGCTGATTTCATTCGATTCAGCTGACATCGCTTCTCTTGCAGGTCGGGTCGGACGAGCTCTGGTTGGCAAGTTCTTCCACTCCATCCCTACCTCCCACAACATCGACAAAGCCCTCGGTAACATCAAACTTAATGGTTCTTTGTCTAGGAAATACTTAAATGCTAAGCATATTTTAATTCAAGTGTCTGATGAGTCTGATTATGCGAAGTTATTGAATGGTTTGAATTCTTCCCCTATGTGGTATATAGAGCGTCATCCCATGCGTGTCTTTAAGTGCACCCCTGATTTTAATCCTGCTTTTTAGACTCCCATTGTTACTATATGGTGTAATATGTCTGCTTTGCCTGTCCATCTGTATGATATGAGTGCGTTATTTGCTATTGGTAGTCTTCTTGGTACCCCTATACAGGTTGACCGTGACACTACCACACGGTTTAGACTATCGTATTCTAGGCTATGCATAGAGATTGACATCACTCAGTCACCTCCGACTGAGATTTGCCTTGATCTTGCGGGTACTCAGATTACCCAGCGAGTTGTGTGGGGTAAGATCCCCCACTACTGTTCCGACTGCAGGCACGTCGGCCACACATAGGAGTCTTGCTATGCCTTTGGAAGGAAGTAGAGGCCGGTGAGGAAGGACTTCCACAGACGAGGTACGCCTTCTGCGCATGTGGTTCAGACAGCTAGAGTAGCTGAGCAGGCCCCTGGAGCGGACGCTTCGGCTCCACGTCCTCATGAGAGTGCATCAGATCCCCCTCTGGCTGAGGGAGGCACGGAGTATCAAAGACCGCAGGTGCAGCCGCAGGCTGAGGAGGCTCGTCGCACTACTCGTCGGCGCGTCTCGTGGCGGCGTAGTCGTGGCCGCTCGGCTAGAGAAGCTCATACGGGAGACAGACGGGCTTCGATCTCTCCAGGAGAGCAGCCAGGACAGCACAGACCTTTCCCTCCAGTCTCCGACACTAAGTGGGTTGTTTCGGGTCGACGACAGAGGAGGGGATCTAGGGTTGAGACACAGGTGAGGACAGGGAACCAGTACAGCGTCCTTGATACTGATGGTGGTGCGGATGTTGAGCAGGGCTCCATCGATATGGTTATTGACAGACTGGCGCACAGTGTGAGGATTGTGGATGAGATGAGGGCTAGTTCTTCTTAGGACCCTCGTGTGTTCTCTGACACTCCTGCCAGGCCCTGTGGTTCTCCCGGGGCTGGCAGTCGATTGACGGGAGGGAGGCATTTCGCCTCTGTGATTGTTGACTAGTCTCCCATGTCAGCGAACTTCCTGATTTGGAATGCGCAGGGGATCGCTAATCCAGGATCCCAGCGTCATTTCAAGAATCTGATTGCTCAGTATCATCTCTTTTTTGCTGCAGTGCTCGAGCCCCAGACCTCCCCTCAGCCCGATTTTTTCGGGAGGCGGTTTGGGATGACTTTCAGGGCTTCGAACGCCAGCGGTAAGATTTTGATTTTCTCTCATCGGGACGTTCAGGTTGAGGTGGTGGATGATTCGGATCAGCTGCTACACATTCGCCTGTCTGTGGCAATTTTCTATCGCCCTCTGTTTCTTTCGGTGGTGTACGCCAAGTGCAGCAGGGAGGGGAGATATGCTCTGTGGGAGAAGCTGAGGGATGTTTCTGTTACTGTTGAGGGTCACCCGTGGCTGGTTGGTGGTGACTTCAACACTTTTCTGTCTGAGGATGAGCGACAGGGGAGTGTCGTGGACCGTCATGGGGAGATGACTGATTTTTCGGATGCCATTTCCGACTATCAGTTGTGTGATCCTGGTTTCGACGGTCCTATCTTCACTTGGGAGAGGGCCGGCTTGCATGAGAGATTAGATCGGATCCTGCTGGGTGAGCAATGGACTTCTGTCTTTGCGGTTGCCCGGGTCACTCATCTTCCCCGTATTAATTCTGATCATGGTCCGTTGCTGGTGAGATGTTAGTTTTCGGCTGTGGTTCACAGAGCTTCGTTTCATTTCCAAAACATGTGGGTCAGGCATCATACCTTTCACTCGGAGGTGGCTCGTATCTGGGAGTCGCCGACTGGTTTTCGGGGGATGCTCAACCTGCAGTTCAAGTTGAAGCGCACGAAGATGTTTCTCAAGGGGTGGAACAAGGAGATTTTTGGTCACATCTTCGATAGGATTC
>JAPKLX010000006.1:0-13896 GCA_026898415.1 Leonotis leonurus
CATATACATAATGATTTCCACAATCATCAAAAAGGTTCCCAACAATTAGTATATCTTAACACCATTAGTATACTTTAACACTTCATCACCAATTTTATTTTTCCAAACACCAAACACCAACCCTCCACTCACATCTAAACCCTAAACCCTAAACCCCAAACCCCATACCCCAAACCCCAAACCCCAAACCCTAAACCCTAAACTCAATGAAAAAAAAAACCGTGGGTAAAGCTGGATATGAATGGATCGTTTGACAGGAGCACAAAGACGGCGGCGGGTGGAGGCTTGGTTCGTGATCACACAGGTGTCTTGCTTGCCGCGTTCAGCACGCCACTGACAGCTAGTTCGAGCTTTGAGGCAGAGCTTTTAGCTTTGCTTCACGGACTCAGACTTGCTAGGGACTTCTCCAGACACGTTTGGATAGAGATGGATGTTGCTTATGTTCTCTCGCTTCTCACCTCAGGGAGATTTGGAGCAACTCACTTGCGACATACAGTGACGGAGATCAGACTCATTCTTCAGCAGCTTGAGTTTCGCTTCTCACACATTCACAGAGAGGGAAACCGAGCTGCGGACTTCTTGGCCCGGAGGGGGACCCAGACCCCAGGCTTGGTGATTTATGATCGCTTGACTGCCCCGCAATACCTTGTGGATTTAGTTAGGATGGACCAGCATGGCTATCCTAACTTCAGATTTCGTTTTAGATAGCTCTTCATGCTTTTATTTTTTGTCTTTATTTTAGTTTCTCTTTTGCTGTTTGATGCCCGCCTATTTGGGCTTTGGTTTTATTCTTCCTTTGTTTATATGTTGTTCTTGACTTGGATGGTGGGTCACTTTTGGGCCCAACATCATGTATTGACATTCCTCTTTGAGTGGTTATATACAGGTTGGGAGTCTGCCTAACTCCCCACCCTCCGGGGTGTTTTTGAAAAAAAAAAAAAACCTAAAAAAAAAAGTGTTGGCTGCGATATAGGGTCTTCCCTTCTTCTAGAGGTCTCAGACAGGGTGACCCTATTTCGCCGTCGTTGTTTGTTCTGGCTGCTGACTATCTTTCCCGGTCTCTTGACAGACTGATCTTGTCCTGGCACAGCATGATGTTCCACACGAGGCGCCAAGGTTTTCCTATCTCGCACTTGTCTTATACTGATGATATCATTATCTTCACTAAGGCGAGCAGACCTGCTATGAGGAGACTTATGGATTGCCTTGAGGAGTATGCTGTGGTGTCCGGTCAGAAGGTGAATGTGGAGAAGAGCAGTTTCTTTCTCAGCGAGAGTCATGATATGTGGGCCCGTGGTATTCTGCAGGTGGGGGGATTTCAGCGTGGTTCCTTTCCTTTCTCGTACTTGGGTGTCCCCATTTATAAGGGGAACCTGAAGTCGTCCATGTTCTTGGGGCTCCGGCATAGGCTGAGCGACCGTATTCACAGCTGGTCCCACAGACATCTCACTTTTGGAGGCCGCCTTGCGTTGATCAGGAGTACGCTTTCGACCATCCCCCTCCACATCCTTCAGGTTATGGAGCCTTATGGGGTGGTTCTTCAGGAGCTCGAGTAGATCATGACTAGGTTCTTCTGGGGCTCCATCGGGGAGCAGAGGAAGATGCACTGGGTCAGTTGGAAGCAGATTTGTTTGCCCAGAGAGGAGGGTGGCCTTGGCATATGACGTCTATCGGACCTTGTGTTGGCTTTTAGCTACAAGCTCTGGTGGCGCTTTCAGGCTCGAGATTCCCTCTGGTCCAGGTATTTGTGGGCGAAGTACTGTCGTGGTACTTCCCCTTTGCGTGTTGCTTATTCTGTGCATGATAGTAGTATCTAGCGTCGTCTTTTGCGTTCTAGTATGGCTGCGCATGCTTTTATTCGTTGGTCTCTTGGAGATGGCCGGGTGGATTTTTTGGGATGATGTTTGGCATGGGGATCGTCCCTTGTCTGAACTTCGCGTGACCGAGAGCCGCCCTGCTTATCCCCGAGTTTGTGATTTCTGGCATGACTCCGTGTGGGATATGGATGCTTTATCTGTTTTGCATGCTTCATGTGGTTTGCCTGTCTCTGTGCTTGATACCTTGAGTGCTACGCCGATTCTTGTAGGGGGTGAGGATGTCATGAGATGGAGTCTTTCCAGACATGGCGAGTTCTCCCTGACTTCTGCTTGGGAGCACGTTCGGCGGCAGCTTCTGACCCGTCCTCTTTTCGGTGAGATCTGGAACTCTTGTCTGGTGATGAATGTTTCTATTTTTCTTTGGAGATTGTTGTTGGGGAGGATCCCGGTGGATGTTGTGGTTCAGTCTCGCTCTATCTCCTTGGCTTCCAGATGCTTGTGTTGTCGGTCTCTCATGCATGTTTTTGTGTCTAGTGAGTCGGCTAGGTCTATATGGGCTCACTTTGCCTCATGGTTCCCTGTTGCGCGCACTCACATGCACACGAGCACCGACATTGCACGTAGTTTAGGTCGTTGGAGACACTTGTTTCCCCGAGCACGGAGCACACACATCAGTTTTTTGATTCCTTGCCTCATCACTTGGTTCATTTGGACGGAGAGGAACAGCTGCAAGCATCGTGGCTTTCCTTTCCATGTTTCTCACGTTATTTGGCAGGTCACTCACCAGTTGAGGGTTCTGGTCACTTCCGGAAAGCTGCATTCGGCTGACTGGAGAGGCTGTTGCCCCAGAGTTGATTTCATGCCGGCTGCCGAGCCGGTCAGAAGGGTACTCAAATCACTCATGGTGCTTTGGAATCCGCCGGAGGCGCCATGGGTGAAGCTGGATACGGATGGATCGTTTGACAGGAGCACGCAGACGGCGGCGGGTGGAGGCTTGGTTCGGGATCACACAGGTGTCTTGCTTGCCACGTTCAGCACGCCACTGACAGCTAGTTCGAGCTTTGAGGCGGAGCTTTTAGCTTTGCTTCACGGGCTCAGACTTGCTAAGGACTTCTCCAAACACGTTTGGATAGAGATGGATGTTGCTGCTGTTCTCTCGCTTCTCACCTTAGGGAGATTTGGAGCAGCTCACTTGCGTCATACTGTGACGGAGATCAGACTCATTCTTCAGCAGCTTGAGTTTCGCTTCTCACACATTCACAGAGAGGGGAACCGAGCTGCGGACTTCTTGGCCCGAAGGGGGACCCAGACCCCGGGCTTGATGATTTATGATCGCTTGACTGCCCCGAGATACCTTGTGGCTTTAGTTAGGATGGACCGACATGGTTATCCTAACTTCAGATTCCGATTTAGATAGTTCTTCATGCTTATGTTTTTTGTCTTTATTTTAGTTTCATTTTTGATGTTTGATGCCCGCCTGTTTGGGCCTTGGTTTGACTCTTCCTATGTTTATATGTTGTTCATGATTTGGATGGTGGGTCACTTTTGGGCCCAACATCATGTATTGACATTCCTCTTTGAGTGCTTATATACAGGTTGGGAGTCTGCCTAACTCCCCACCCTGTAGGGTGTTTTGATTAAAAAAAAAAACCCTAAACCCTAAATAAAAAAAATGAAAAAAATATATAACAAGAAATTTTAATGAAAAATTATATTTTAAATGTATAATACTATTATCATAATTATTTATTCAATACATCACTAATTAATTTTCTTACTTTATTTTTAAAAAATATGTTATTTTAATCAATTTTTTACACTTTCCTTTTTGATATATTTTTAGTATTTATCATGATATATTCTACGATATGATTAGAAAATATAAATTGTGTTTAAAATATTTTTATTTCAACTTCTATATTTTGTATATTTGATTTTGGAAGTTACTAATATTATAAGTTTGAAAAATTTTAATATAAAGTAAGTGAGAAAATAACTATGTCTGAACTTATAATATAATTTAGTAAGATATATTTTCAAATGTAGAATCCAAATTATGTGTAGTTATAACCTTTATTTTTATTTTTAATGTAATTTTTATGTCTAATTTTATTTATAAAGATATATTTATTTATATATTAATAAGATAGATATTATAAGGTGTTGAAGCACGGGTTACAATTCTAGTACGCAGTAAAATACGGACTAGGGTCCACAAATAAAAAAGGACAGTGCATTTCTATCTAAATCGAATTGAAAATCCGATTGATTGGTTGGAATTGATAAAATTAAGAATTATTTGGATTAAATTATTGTATGTACCACATATAAATTAATATTATTATTATTATTATCATTGATCGGTAAAATTCGTATTTGTACAAGGAAAAATGGAATTTTTTTTATGGTAAAAAATTCAATCATTTCGATTATTTCTCATAAAGAAAATGAAGAAAATAGAGGGTCTGCTGAATTTTAAAGATAAATTTGTTTACGAATAAAAAGCATCGAAATCAAGAAGAAAAAGAACTCGTAAGCCAAGGAGATTGCGAATGTGTTCTCTCACACCAAAAAGATATTGAATAAAATTATGCAAGCTCGGATATGAAAAAGGGGAGAAATAAAAAAAAATACAAAATTAATAGAGAAACATAACTAGATTTCTTATTTGTTTTTTCAATTGAGATGAACGCAACTTTGAATCAAATAATAATCAATAATATTTTTTTAAAGTGAATAATAATTAATCATATTAAGTTTGTCTCCTGCTCAGACCGATAGAAAATTAAGTAACATAATTATGAATATAGTAAGCGCTTTTGCGTGGGCTTAAATTTAACCATTCCAGATTTCCACCAAAAAAGCATATTAAAAAATAAAAATCAACAAGTGTAACATCCATCATGAAATGAAATATTTAGAAAAAGGAAAGTTGTGAAGAGGAGGTGGTCCACGTGGCAGTTGAGGATGGATTTTGTTGATCTGATTGGTGAGAAATCTATCACTAGATATGTTTCCAGATATCACTAATCCCATGTGGCAGCCCTCACCACTCTCCCTTTGCTTTTAAGTCCCCTTCTCCTTCCTATTTGCCCCTTAGATTTTGGCAGTGGTGAAGAAAAGAAGAAGAAGAAGAAGAGATGGCTTCCACATCAGCTGCATTGGTAAATGGCTTGGGCTCCTCCTCCGCCTTCTTCAGTACCGGTGGCAAGAAGGGCCAAGCTCTCCTCTCCGCCCCCCTTGCCGCCAGAGTAGGTGGCGCCGCCGCCCCCAAGAGGCTCGTCGTCGTCGCCGCGAAGAAATCATGGATCCCCGCCGTCAAGGGCGGAGGCAACTTCATCGACCCCGAATGGCTCGACGGCTCGTAAGTTGATGGACTTGTATTAATTTATTATAATCCGTTGTACGTAGCTAGACGAAATGTGGAGATGAGTAGCTAGGTAAATTATAATAATAAAATGAAATGTTCTTGTATGTATGCAGACTCCCAGGCGACTATGGGTTCGACCCGCTAGGGTTAGGGAAGGACCCGGCATTCTTAAAGTGGTACAGGGAGGCGGAGCTGATCCACGGGCGGTGGGCGATGGCGGCAGTTCTGGGGATCTTTGTGGGGCAGGCGTACAGCGGGATCCCGTGGTTCGAGGCGGGGGCGGCACCGGGGGCGGTGGCCCCGTTCTCGTTTGGGACTTTGCTGGGGACGCAGCTGCTGCTGATGGGATGGGTGGAGAGCAAGAGATGGGTGGATTTTTTCAACCCGGAGTCGCAGTCGGTGGAGTGGGCGACGCCGTGGTCGAGGACGGCCGGGAATTTCGCCAACGCCACCGGGGAGCAGGGGTACCCGGGGGGGAAATTCTTCGACCCGCTGGGATTTGCGGGTACGCTCAAGGACGGTGAGTACATACCTGATGATGAGAAGCTGGAGAGATTGAAGCTTGCTGAGATAAAGCATGCGAGGCTGGCTATGGTGGCGATGCTCATCTTCTACTTCGAGGCAGGACAGGGGAAGACACCTCTTGGAGCACTTGGATTGTAATTATTATTTATTACTCCAATATTTCTTTCTTGTTTTCTGCTGTAAACAAACATGATGGGATTGCTTAATTTGCAATGTAGCTAGCTAGTACAGACTAAATCACCTACCTACCTTTCACCTTTCATTCATTATGGTCACCTTGTGTTTCAATGAATTTAATTTGGCTTCTTCTTCTTATTCTTCTTGGATATTAAATATCCAACCTCATCAATCGATCTTCTTTCACTTTCTCATGGAGAATGCAACTCACTCTCACTCTCACACCACCACCATTCATCACAAAGTCATGACATATGGGGAGAATAGAAGGGCTAAATCAACGAGTTAGGGAGGATTTGTAATTGGTTTTCTGGTGGTTGCCTGCAGCTTTAACTTTGGTTGGGGTCTTATATGTTTTTCTCATTTAAAATTTTTAAATAGTTCAAAAATAATTGATTTTGTCCCACTTAATAATTGTTAGCAATTTTCACAATTTGATTTTAAACGGTTTTATATCATAATCAAATTAAATCATTAAATATGATTTGAAATTCTTTTGACATCAAACCATATTAAATTAATTAACATTATGATCTTTCATCCAACCAACCCTTATGACCGTCGGAGCTTTCACTTTAAATAAATATATATTTATAGTGGTCAATGAAGTTTAACCAAGTTTTAAGTGACGTGATATTTAATTTTAAGAAAATTAAATGACCTAAGGTTGATCTACGTTTCGAGTAGATGATCGTGGTATATTTATTTTTTCTAAACCGATTCCCGATAAATGAGAAATAAAGGTTTAAAGTGAGTCACTTAAAGTATGGAGTTATGTATTTGAGACTAAATGTGAAGAGAGACTCTTGTCCCACATTGGTTATAAAACCAACTAAGAAACTTTATGGTTCGACAAGTTGGGTCAAAGACCATCTGGTGCGTGTTGGTCTGCTGCCACCTCCGAGATGAAATTTAGAACGTCTCTAATTGATTATTGTCTAATAAGACAGATACTATCGAACGTTATGGGTTCAGAGCATTTCAAAAATGCATGGTTACAAAAAGACAACTAGCAAATAGAAGAGTTGCGAATGAATAGGACGAGTATGTTCACGTTGCTGAGTTTACGAGTATCAAACGTCTGAATTAATTTGTTTATATTTATACTATATTATTTGGGCATTAGGCATGCACCCTGAGATGGATCGATGAGATACAAAATTGCATTAGTTAGTTAATAGCAGAGCAAACCCTACGGATTTCACCATCGGTGCCAACCTTAACTTGAACATTGCTCATCTTCACCATCGACCTTCCAAACTCGACATTGAAGGTGAGGCCGGCAAGACCCCGGATTCCGAGAAAGCGCTGCACCACAGTCTTAGTGGAATCGTCGGCCCAGAGCTTCTGATCGGACTCGAGAACTCCGCGACCGTCCCTCAAGTTGGCGAAGTAGGAAGAATCAAAGCTGTTCTCGCTGCCAGTGTCGAGGGCCACACGCCTCGATGCGTCGCCTGTGGCCGGGCAGAGACTTCGGAGCGTAGGGAGGAACGCGGCGTTGATGGTGGGGTCGGGGCCGCCTGTGGCAGTGAAGTTGTACAGCCTGTATCGGAAGAACTGGCATGCTGATGTGCCTAGGGTGTGCCCTCCTGCAATATTTTTGCATTATATACTTGACCTGTTAACCATGTGACCATTTCTTGCACATGCCCCACTATTAATTTAAACCTTTCTTTAATTTAATATATACGCACATAAAATCGAACAAAATTGAAAATGAAAGTAAACAATATTATTATAAGTAACACATAATCAATCCCAAGTAAGTAAATATTAGTGGCTTACCGCTTAAGGCGACTAGATCTTGTGTGTTGAGACCTTTATCTAAAAATTTCTGCTTTTGGACATCAACGGAGTCGGTAAATCCGGGCAGATTGGTTGTCGCACTCGCCAACGAAACCCGTCCGTCCCGCCTCCCCGTCGGGACGGCCCAGCTCGGCCCACCGCTCTACGTACAACCACATATGTGTATATATATAAGTATATTTTAAAATAAAAAGAAAAATTAATAGTACTACACTACTGTAGACGACATATATATGATATTAATTATTCGAAAAAAGAAATTAAGTTAATTGGAAGTTACAAGTAGGACGGAGTCACGGGCAGCAAGGGCAAGGATGTCGGCACAAGAGACGACGCCAGGGCAGATGGCCTCGAGCTGCTGCTTGGCGTCGTCTATGACTTCGTAGCCTCGGAGGAGGAGGTTGGGGCCTGCAGTCTTCTCGGTGTTGGGTCCGTCGATGAGGATGGAAGCGTCGCAGCCATCGACGAAGCAGTCGTGGAAGTGCATTCTTAGTAAGCCCGCCGCAACCGTAGGGTTGGTTCGGAGGTGCGACCTCAGAGTGGATTGTACTATCGACTCCACACGAGGGCACGAGCTCGAGTAGAACCCGACTCTCGTGCCCTGCCCTTGCGATAGCCCCACTACTAGGCTACCATACACTACTAACAACATTAACATTAATACTTGTTTCATGTTGATTGTAATTATGGTGATGGTTGTACGTGGTGGTGGTGGTGGTGTAGAATATTAATTGTGAGAGCTAGGAATAGCTAGAGGGATATTTATTAGTGGTGAAAAAAAGTGGTCAACAACGCAACTGCATGCAAAGCAAATTAAGCAATGGACAGGAAGAAGAGTAAGCAAAGCCGGCTTCAAGTGGTGGCGGTTTCCGACCAGTACTGACCACACCCAAATTCAAATTATTTAATTTGGAGTGTATTGCAATGCCTATATTATATATATATGACTTGTCAACCATTTTCAAACCTTTCATTATTATTTTTATCTTTTTCTTTTGACTCTTTCTCTACCATTCATTCTTAATAAAAATTCAATTTCGTTTATCTGAATAATTCGTTAATGCGTAGAAATATTGAGAGTATAGTAATGCGAATTTGAGAGTTGATATATATTCCATGAAAGGTACATTTAGTTAGTGATCATATAACTTTATTTGATCGGTACATGCAAAAGTCAAAAGATATATACAGTACCAACTTTAATTAGCTAATGGATGACATCCTGCATGCAGCATGAGGATCAGATGATATTATATATATATCTAGTCTGTCTACAAATAAACGTGTTGAACTAATTACATTATATTCACTAAAAGTTATGAATCTAATAATGCCTAGCCTAGCCATCAGTCACCACCCCAAATTCGTGGTCTAGCACTGGTGCGGAAGATGACTGAGGCATGCAGCCGAGACCGTGTCGAGGCGTGGGGCCGAGACCGTGTCGAGGCGTGGGGCCGAGACACAACGCGACGTGGTGCATGACGTTGCGTTGAGGCAACGTGAGTATTGTCCCTTGTGCCTAGCGAAGTGACACAAACTTTACATGTTCTTTAATTTTAAACATGATTTAATTACTTTTTCTATCGATCGATCTTCTTCATATTCTAACAATAAGCATACACAAAAAAATATACGAAAAAGTGGCCGGGTCTATTAATTTGCTGGTTAACACGTACGAGAACTAATTAAGTCTGAAGAAACGAATTAATTAAAATAAACCAGTTCTTGATTAAAAATAATCGATCGGTCAATATACATAGCTGTATATGTCGTATTCAAAATTGTTGGTATGAGCGCGTGTACCCAATGGACTCAAAAACTAGATAATACACTCATTAACTCAACGTTCACACTATGATCGTTTTTTCTTGGATTCTTTTATATATATATAACCATTATCTCTTATGGTTTGTTTGATTAGTATTTATCAGGTGTGATTGATAAAATAATCAAGTATAATCATGTGTTTGATTTGCTTGATTTAGTTCGGGATAGATTATTCGACCCGCATATAATCAAAAAATTCTTTGATTATTAATCAATTCAAACTTGACTTGATTAGACTTGATTATTAATCAAGCATCATTTCAAAATGCAAATTTACAAAATTATTCTCATCAATTTTGTTATTTATAAAAATACAAGTAAACACAAACCCAACATAGCTCTATAAAGGACAATTTATGTATTTTTCTACATTTTAATTATAATCACATAATTTATCAAACATTATAATCAATCAAACAAAACACATGATTATATAATCCAAATAATTTCATCATCAATTATCCTATCAATCTAATCTATCACATTCACCAAACCAAACACCCTATTAGAGTTCTTCCAATGATTTACAAAGGAAATCCTTATGCGAGATTCTGTGTATTCTAGAGTTACTTACCAGGTCAATTGTCAATTCTTGGTCATTGAGATTGACATCAATTCGGATTAATATTATGAATATTTATGTTCTATCAGTGGAACCTTATCCTTATGCGGATGAGCAGATAATTGGAGGGGATAGCGTTAGCATTATCCAAATCGAAATCGTTGAAATCGAATCGTACGTAATTGAAATGTAATCAATTTTTAGCACTCTCCGTGTTCAATTTCTTGTGGCCGCATTTGGCGGGACGAAAATAGTATAATATTAATAAAATAATTATTTTCTTTTTTTTGTATTTTTCAGTTTTGTTCTGTCTAAATTCGAACAAAATCAAATTTAAACTCAACTGAAAAAATAAACTAAAACCAAATTTTTCTTAATTTATATAAATCGGAAATTTTGGTATTGTATCAATTCTCAATCTGACCGATTGCATGAAATTTATAAAAGTACAAAAATAAAGTTGCATTACAAATATATAAAAATATTTGAAAAAAATAATTTAAAACGTAATTATCGTAAGGACTGCGTTTTTGTTTGAGTGACGAAAATGGCATTAAGGACAACTATAGCCACCTACCACGGCGGAATGTTGGCGGCGCGCGGCTCTTGTCAAACCCGTCCTCATCATGTCTTTTTGCCGCAATCATATGACCGTAATCTTGACTGCATTAGCTCATGTACGGCCATGAAGGTCGGGAAAATGTGCAGATTAAGTGTTCGAGCAAATGCTAAAGCGAAGTCGGAATGGAATGAGGAGCAGTTTGCAGCATTCTCTGAAGCTGGAAGCAATTATTACTTAGACGAATTGGATGTGGTGGCGTTTCTTGATCCGCCAAAGCAGCTCATTCCTTTCGACCCTTCTTCATATAATCCTGCTTCTTATCTTTGGTTCGTGCTGTTCAATGTCTTTTATTTGTAGTGTTATTTTAGTTATTTATAGATAATTTATATTCTCCTTTTTGTTGGCTAAGAAGGAATATATATTTGTGTGTGTGTGTGTATATATATATCTGTTAAATGGAACTATGATTGATGTATTGGATAAGTTATTACAGTCTTGCTCTAGCCTTATGATAGCTATAGGAAATAATTTTCTTCTTAGATTTTCTTTTTCTTTTACTATAATATGAGATAGGTGGTTCCTGAGTATTATTTCACGAAATCTAATGCCTGAAGTTTTTTCACAACACCCTTTTGCAAATACTATGCGCCTGAGATTTTTTTCTAGAATTTAGGATGATTTTTGGAATTGGTTATAGTTGAGGAAATTTTACTAGTTGGAGTACATTTCAACACTCTTAAATTTACTTGTATCAGGAAAAAAATCAATGACATTCCGGAGGAAAGGCGACACCACCTGATCTTTCTGTTGAATCCGAGGTTTGAGTTTAAGGTTCTGAACTTTGGTCTTATTAAGAGAACTTGGTGCTTTCAGAGATTACTATTACCATATAAGGATTCTTGAATTGGCGACATATGGTGATTGATGATATTTCATCATCATATATTTGCTTCTTATGGATAGAGGAATTCGTGATATAGTTAATTATGTTGATTAAGATGCATTTGCTCTGAATTTCTTGTAGACTTGTATCAAGAGCTTGGGAGGTGGCTGGAACACGATATGATGATGCCAAGTTAGCAAAGAAAAGTGCTTCAAGCTTGCTATGTGATGGAGATTGTGCAGGTTCCCTTGAGTTGTGGAAATGCCAAATAAGTGGAGGTGAATTTTCAAAATATGTATTTTTATTGGACTGTAATATCTGGCATTATCATATGGCGACTAAAATCATGCTCAATGTACAGCACCACTTCGGGTTGCTTCGATGGGATTGTCCAAGAAGGTCAGGGGGTGTTTGAGGATTTCTTTCAAGCTATATGTTGAGGGCTTCTTGGAAATCTTCTTTTCACTATCACTTTAGGTTCCTCTTACTGTTGTCACCATCCTTCTACTCAACCTTAAGTTGTATATGGTTTTTCTTTTAGGCATTATTTGGCTGTACGGATGGGAAAGCCTATGGACGGCTTATTGGTAAGTTTATTTACAAAGGCTTCAATTTTGTTTAGCGATGCCAAGGAATATTTCCTCTAGTGTTCACTTACTCATTACTAGTTAAGCCTGTTGGTGATGGTTTCGTGTTGTGTGACACAGGTGGAAACTTGCTATCAGGAATCATCAACTCCCTTTACCCTTTGTACTTCTGCATAGAACAAGTCAATGAAGTGATGTCAACGGAACAGCCTTGTGATTTAGCATATCAATTTGGAGATGGAATGTGGAACCTTCCTGAATATCCGCAAGAATATCCAAAACCAGGTTTAGCACCTGCGCCTCATCTTTGAAGCACATGACTTGCCTATTGAGATTTCTCATAGCACATTTGTCTTTCTTGGTCACGCTTTTAGTATGTGGATTTGGAGCACTCAACCTGCGACATTAATGACAATTTAAGTGATAGATAGTGCATATGTAGATTAAAGTTTTATTGAAGAATTTGCATGGTTAGTCTCTTATAAACAGTTTGTGCTAATTGGTCTTCAACTTCTTCATTCCAGAAAAACATCCTTGGCCATTTAATGATCAAGTTGTGATGTACATTCGCCACGTGGGACCAGGAGTGATGGTGGGGCAAGCATGGCAAGAAGGTAAATCTTTGGAACAAGTTCCCAAGAAGCTATGCAATGAGATCTTGATGGTTAAAGATTATTTTGCTTTGTGCAACATGAAAACTGAAGAATGACTGCATTAAGGTTTTGGATATTCTTGTTAGCATTTGAGGCAAATCTCTCAATTTTTGTAATCAACTTTGTGTGAATCTACAGTGTAACCTAACAAAAATGTTCCTATACATGCAAATGAGTACTCTCTCTATATATTTATAATTATAGATTATCCTTATGTGGCATGATCGATGTGAATCTCTGTTTCTGGTGTTGAGAAGCCTCCATCTTGCGAAAAGGTTCCTTCTTGATCACATGAAATGCTGAGTGCTGGAGTAGGTCTAAGAGTCTCCTCTGATATACCATCTTTTTTCTGATAAAAAGCTCTAGCAAGTCCATGAATCTTATGCTTGGTAGAAGCAGAAGAGGTCAGTATATACTGATTCTCGTACACGAACTTCAACAGAAATATAACTAGAGCCAAGGATGATGATAGACCAGCAACCAGAAAGAGGCCTTTGAAGCTATCTGCAGAGAGGCTTTTAGAGTTGAGTATTGCTCCATTGCTGCCGGTGCAGCCTTCTTCTTCAAACCATTTTCTTGAAATTCTATCTATTTTTCCATCGTCTTTCAGTTTCAAGACTGTTTTCGAAACTTCAGCAACCAGGGGTGAGCCCTTCGGAAATGGCTGAAGAAAGAGCTGTGTGAGTTTCCATGAAGACTAAGAAAACTGTTGAGCGAAAAAAAATGACTTACAAATCCAAAACCAGAAGTCTGGTATATTGGACCAATCACAGCATACTTCCTGCAATATTTGGAAAGGAAGAGCCTAATGTAAGGGACTTCATCAATAATTGCAGCCACTCCTCCATTTTGGCTACCTTTGGAGAGGGCCTCGTCGTATTCTTCAAGCGTTTTGTAGCTTCTGAACTTGGATGTGTCAAAATGCATATTGCTTAGTAGTCCAGTAACGAAGGAGCCATACTGGTAGCCGACGTAGTCGCCTTTCTTTATCAGATCAGAGATGTCGGTGATTGTAGGCTGAAGTTGCTCCACAGTTAGCATCGATGCCAAGTTTGCAGTGTAGCTGGATTGCAGAACAAGCACCACAAACACCCATACAATCACCACAAATCTTGTCAAGTTGCTCA
>JAPKLX010000006.1:13906-47999 GCA_026898415.1 Leonotis leonurus
AAGTTGCTCAGTATTTTCTCCCCTGCCATGTGTTGATGAGCAACTTGCTTTACTACATATTTGGATAAAGAAAAAGGAAAGAGAGAAGAGAAAGTGGGGAAGGTATAAATTTGGCTTACTGTGTGCAAAGACGAGCGTTGAGAAGGAGAACCAGAACATGATTCCAATTTGTTGCAGAGGCGGGCCTCGGAACTCGTCATTTAGACGATGCTCGAGAGCCCAAACCACGAAGCCAGTGAAGAGAAAGAATGCTCCTGTTTTCAGCCAAAGGCCTGTTGTGAGAGGTTTCAAGAAAATCCAAGCATTCTTGCTCCCGTTGTCCTTGATGGGGACTACTACTGCAACGCCGGATTCTGTGTAGGGAAAGGTAAAGTCGAACAACTCTGATCTGTTTGCTGTAATGGTCACATCTGCAACCACTACATCCCACTTCTGTTGTTTGAGTCATACATGCATGCATGCATGCCTATGGATTTGAGTATGCTTCATAAAAAAAACATAGCATAACATGATGATGAAGAGTATCATAATAATAATACCTTAGGTCCATTGATCTTATAGTTAGAAAGATCAGTATAATTTCCTTCCTGGTGATCAAGATATTCGAAAGGGACGAAATCGTACGGGACAGCATAAGGCATTGATTCCATCACTTGTTTGAAGACATCAATGCAAAAGCCATTTACTTCAACATGATTTGTTTCTGAGTTCCTTTCAACTTGGATGAACTCAGAGAATCCACTCCTCATAGGTACTCCTACCTTCAACCTCTGAATTTCCCAACCTTTGGGCACAACAATTGTTTGTCCTGGCCATAACACAACCCCGAGATCGTCCTTCTCAGTCGAGTAAACTCTCTCCAGATCATCTGGCTGCAGCTTCTGTGAAATGCCATATCTTTCTGTCCAGAACCCAACTCTGTTCACCCCTGTACCAACAACATTCACTATTTCAAATGCAGATGCTTTTAACTCACCATCACTGATATTGAAATCGCCACTCAACCCTTTGGATACTGAGTTTCTGATGAAATGAACAAATGATGGATCACTATTTGAAGTCCCTATTGCTTCCAAATCCGTTACATTTCCTCTCTCAGTTTCATCCCTTTTCGCCACCACGCCTACTCTCTCCACTGCTTCTGCTAGAGCTGCTATGCTGTCATAAGCCCACAAACCAAAGACATTAACTTCTGTTCTGTCCGCCTCCGGATTCTCCTCATGAAACCTCCTTCTCCATCTCTTAGTGAAGCGGTGAAGTTGGCGCGACCTTGGAATGTAAGGCTTCACGCCTATTACACCCTGCATACAATCTGAATGCGCAGAATCCAAGAGACTGGTTAGCATATCAGAAATGATCCAAGCATAACCCTTGCCTAGCATCCCAGCTTCATCCGCCATACGGAAGAAACGGAATGCAAGATCTGGTTCCATATGCACCACAAACACCCTTGTCTGCACATCATTCTTTAGCTCATGGAGTTGTACAAGAAGCTCGTCATTCTTGGCAGAGGGAGATACAGCACTTAGGTTTGTCAATGAAGCATCGCTTTTTAGCATTTCCTCTGTCAAAAATGGTATCAATCCGCTACCGTAATTGCCATCTTCATAAACTAGCACCACTTCCCTCCAACCAAAAGCCTTCACGATTGCTGCAATTGCTTTGGCCTGGGAAGAGGCACACCATGCTGATCTAATCAAGTACGGTGATTCCTTAACTGATAGGATCGGGCTCCTGGATGGAGATATGACTGGAACTCTTGCACTGCCACCAATCTCTACCACAAATTCTGCTTGAATGGATCTCTGAGGCCCAAAAATCGCCATCACTTGAGTATTCTTGAGTAAATCTATGGCTGCAATGAAGGTCTAGTCAGAGTTAGCTTTGAGAAATTAATATGCTAGCTAGCTAGCTAGGAAATGAAATACTACTCCAGTTGCAGTATATATATGTGATGATATTATCATGTTCATGTACCAGCAGAAGCTGCAGCAACAACATCACTGTTGGAGTCCCTGAAATGAGGCACGATCATGGTGCTGTAACTGCTGCGGTTGGAATAGAAATCTTGGATGGCCATAGAGATGCAAGTTTTGTAAATCTTTCCAAGGCTAGTGTCGAGATCAAGAATAACTCCTACATCAGCCTTTGCTGCCGTTGTTGCGTTTTGAGAATTCATGGGAACAATGCAAAAGCTCATCAAGATAATAAGCATAAGCATGCAAAAGCAACTTAATCTTGAATTCTCCATTGAAATTTTGATCAGAGATGTTTCAAAGTATATGTAGACTAGGTAGGAACCAAGAAACCAGATGTTAGTTTTCTTCAAATACATACAGCTGTTAAATGGAGTATATATTAATCATGACTTCAAGTCTTCAAGACAATCATGTATGTTCACATTTCGACTAATTATTACTCTGTCGGTCTAGCTAATTCCTACATCTGAATGCAACTAATTAAGTAGTCAATCGATACTACACATATAATTGAATCAAAAGATATTGTGCGAAGATGAAGAACAAGTCAATGAAGCAACAAAATTAATCTTGAATTAATTCTATCGTGGGAATACAGCGAACCACAAAAGTCAAATAAAATGTGATGACTTGGACAATGAATAGAAGGAAAAAAACAAGTCGTGTCAGTTATCAGAAAAGAATCAATATTTGGAGAAAAGTTAGTTAATGCACATGAATTTGGTTGAGTTGAAGAAAATATTAGTCGTATATAGTTTCTTGAATGTTGACAAAAAATATATATGTGGCCAAGAAGTCCGCAGATGGTATATATGAGAGCTTGAGGGTGAAAGGTAGTAGAATTATGAATATAAAAAAATTATTGAGAGCTTAGTTATAATTACTATTTAATTGGTGAAAAAGCTAATTAAGAGGGCTGTACATTAACAATAACATTAGAAATTGTAAGTCTCATGCAATGAAAAGGCAAGAAAGCTAAAACCTCATTCATATATATGTGTGTGTATAAAACTGCAGGCAATCTTAAGTCTGAAAGAGAGTGGGATATGAAGCTCTTTAGCTTAAATCAAGGCACACCACTGAGTCACTGACCACACCAACCTACTGTAGTGTGTTGTTGAAAAAGTAGAAATGGTAGTATTAAATTAATATTATTATGTGTAGACTAGCCGCTATAATTTAGGTAGGGGATGGATTGATGACATTAAGAGGTGAATGAGGTCACTTAGTCTAGTCTAGTGGAATATGATTAATGCTTAAAGTTTGTAATTTAATTTAATTAATCATTTTTTATATTAAAAAAAGGTGAATAAGGATTTGACAAGCCACCATACCATAACATGTTGCTGAAATCAAAGTAGAAACCCTTAATTTACGCATCCATTGCATTTTATTTTATTTTTAAACCTCAATACATGATTATATACCTAAATAAGGGGAGAGAGGGAGAGGGAGAGGGGTTGCTGAGATTTAGGAGGCAATCGTTCGTTATCGGAAGGAAAACTGTCGGTGGAAGTACACACACTGGAGGTGCCGCTTTGCGTATAAATGTGTATAATATATATGTAAATGGGATCCAATGATTAATCAATGACGGCGTGCTTGATTATTCAAATAAATTAATGGAATTTTGCATTGATACAAACCTAATACTGAGTGAGGCTGAATAAGATGGTTAAACCACCCATAAGCGCCAAAGGATAAAGACACATACACACCGCTGCTCTCCCTCTCCCTCTCCCTCTCCCTCTCTCTACATCTCTCGGACCGCAGGAATAGATAGACAAACTGAGATCTGAAAGCAATGGCTGTGGATCCGAGGCAGGTGCTGGCTGGGGTGTTGACGGTGACTATGTTCGTAATGCTCGGCGACATGGTCAAGCGCGACCATTTCGATGCTGCTCCTGTATGTTTCCTTGTTATTGCTCAATTTCAACGTCGCATGCCAATGGCAATGGCGCGACTTAGTTAAGCAATCAAGCGTGTGTATGTGCATTCCTTTAAGGTGTTTTTATGCTTAGACTTGGGTGATTTGAAATTTATCGCACTTCTCCTATAGTGAGGAGTTCGGTTCATTTGATACTGAGTAAGTTCGTGTGGATGGATAAATATATATGTTAGATTCGTTGCAATCTGATGATCTATGCGCATTTGATCTGATGTGATTTGATTTATGGAAGCTGCATCAGTAGATTTTTTCCTTCGATTTTATATCCCGTTTTAGGAACCTTGATAACATCAAGACTGTGTTTTTTTTTTGTTTGTTTGGTGGTACACTTGGGAATTGAAATTGATTGAAACATGCTGTTGAAGACTGTATTAAACCATTAGCTCTTGTTAAATGCTTCTCCTCTGATAATTTTTACTTTGGACCTTGGAGGGTAAGAAAGAGTGCATTTTCAATTACTGACTAGACAAATGCATGTCCTTCTTTTTCCTTGTGCTGATTTTCCTCTTTTTCACAGCCAGTTGTTCACGATACGAATAAGGCTTCGGAGCATACTCTTGCTAGTGTTGCAAAAGGGGCTGACGGCCCTTGGAAGGAGGATGGCCTGACCTTGAAGCCATGTTGGCAGAAGCCGGTTTCGGGTTAGTACAGTTCATTTATGGAAGTTTTTGCATTTTTTTTTATGAATGCGGCTTACTTAATGTTTAGTTAACAGAGGAGACCGACGAATCACTAGGCTATGTTACCTTCTCTCTCACTAATGGCCCAGAATACCATGTTTCTCAGGTAGCTTTCTTATACTGGTGTTTATTTTTGTTTCTAACATGGCATGGGGTGATGTGTATATGACAGAACTAGCTAATCTAGATTATTATATGTAGTTGGATTCAAATCCCCATGATCTTTTATACTCTCCAACCCACTGCTCAAACTGTTTGTAAATAGTAGCACCAATTTTACATTCTTCGTGAATTGAAATTAGCGTATCCTGCAACCGCTGTTAGCAAAATGCTTCATTTATCCTTATCTATTTCTTGCTCATTTCCTATTATCATCTTCATCAGATTGCTGATGCTGTATTTGTTGCAAGACAATTACGGGCAACAGTTGTGATCCCAGACATTAGAGGAAGTGAACCTGGCGATAGAAGGTATAATGTGGCTTCTAGCTCTTGTAAGTGGCATGCAAGATTTTCTAGCAACATAAGAATTATCTGGAAAGAACACATAAAAGATAAAAGATCTAAAGAGCTTTCATTTATATTTTCTTGTCCTCCTACCTTTTTATGACTGGCTGAAATGTGTTATAAACTTCGATGTTAGATAGCATTATAAGCTGAAATGTGAATGTTGACTTTGTTCTGTATCCATATCTTTCAGGAACTTCGATGAGGTCTATGATGTTGATAAATTCATAACGAGCCTTGATGGAGTGGTCAAAGTCGTAAAATCTCAGCCAAAAATATCAGCTCGTAATCTTGCTGTAGTAAAGGTACCTAATAGGGTTACTGAAGTATATATAGCTGACAATATAGAAACAGTTTTCAAAACCAAGGGAAACGTAAGGCTGGTTACGTACTTCCCATCAGTTAACATGAAAAAGTTAAAGGAGAAGACAAACACAGGCTCTGTTGCTTGTTTAGCCATGTTTGGGACATTGGAGCCTCAAACAGAAGTTCGTGAAGTCATTGACTCCATGATTGATCGCCTCAAGACCCTAAGCAGGAAATCAAACGGACAGTTTGTGGCGATTGACTTGAGGGTCGATATACTTGAGAAAAAGGGTTGCCACAAAAGTGGTGGCTCTGGATCTAAAAGTTGCTACAGTCCACAAGATATAGCTTTCTTTTTGAAGAAGCTGGGATTTGAAAAGGACACGACGGTGTACGTGACCCAAACGAAATGGCATAGCAGTCTTGATGCTCTAAAGGACTTCTTCCCCAAAACTTATACAAAGGTACTATTATCATCTTTTTTATTGCTCCCTGTAATGGTGGTGTTTTATTACTAGAATCTGATGTTACATTGGCATTCTCCTGGAACTGTTTAGGAGTCAATAATGCCGATGGAGAACAAAGATAAGTTCCTGAACTCAGATACTACTGAATTTGAGAAGGTAATAGACTACTACATTTGTTCAGAGAGTGATGTTTTTGTTCCGGCCATATCGGGTCTCTTTTACGCCAACGTAGCTGGAAGGAGAATAGGTTCAGGCAAGACTCAGATACTTGTTCCTGCAGACGTTCCTGGTGCAACTGCGGATCCTGAAGAATTCATATCATCTTACGTCAAGAAAAAGAACCACTTCGCATACTCATGTTTTTGCTAGGTTCAAGAAATGGGTAATGTTCCCATTTCTAGCTCTATTTAAAGGCTGAGGAAAAGGTTTGTTTCTCGTTTTTCAGTTGTTTTTGTGTGAAACATTTCCTCCCTATCTCTCTCTCTCTCTCTTCTTGTTTTGCCTTAAAAGTGTTTTTGGTAGGCTGCAGATGCAACTTTGTTGTGATCATGTGATGTACTAGTTAAAGAGACGCTTCAATATGATTTGTTGAAACAATGTATACTAAATGTAACTGCTATTGTCACATCCAAGTCTGGTATAGTCATTTAAGAAGAGTGAATTGTTCTTTCTTTTCTTTTTTTGCCTGTCGACCAGCTCTATTTTTCACTACTTTATGCAAATAATTTTATTGTGTAATATGTGGGCTATAATTGTATAGGAGTTGAATTTTCTAGAGAAAAATAGAAAAACAAGCGAAAGATAATCATACCATAACTAAGCCAGACTATATCAACAGTGAACGAATAATAGTACTTGGGTCAGAGATATTATGCTCTCAAGTAACTGAACCATCTGTATAGATGGAACATATTGCCATTAAATAGAACGACGTCATAAATTGAGATTCGGTTATCCATCATGCCACTGTACACTTATTAAAAGACAGCAATATAATATAATGTGTTGATTATGTAATGTTGCAGCTGGTGATCACACTCGCCATAGATCCAAATAACTATGGGCAGAGTAGAGTGTGTGCTCGAATTGAAAAGAATACGACTATATTATGTGGTGTTACGTGCATCACGAACAGCAATACACCGTTGATATGGCTTGATGAAGGCCTTCGCGAGGGGGGTTTTGGGAACTGGAATAAATTTACCGGCTATTGCAAGTGGCCAGCTGCAAGAAAGAACCATGGTTCAACTCATCGAGTAAATTTCACACATAAGGTCTTACTACTTACTACTCATGCAAGGTAATAGCAGTTTTGACTGCACACACCTTATTATGCCTATAACAAAGCAAATCATCCACTGAGAGAAATTGATCCTAACAGTTGAGGTGAACTTCCCAAGGAAATTGACGATGATTATCTAGTTACAGAAAAAAGGAAGAAAAAAAAAGGAACATAATGAATACAAAATGGAAATGAAACTAGAATTCCAAATTATAGAATGCCACTAGTATAAAATATGTACTCACTTGTAGAATGAATGTAGATCCAACTATTCCAGTAAAGAGGTGGTTTTTGGTCACGCCTGCAAAGACATTAAGTTCATCTGGCTTCCGAGCATTGAACTCGTTAAAAATCTGTAAACCGGGAGGTCAATGGAGATTATTTATTCAGGAAATCTGTGGCATTACAAAATAAATAAATAATTGGATGCACTTACTTGACAGAGAACGAATGCATTGAATACTACAGTATTCTTGACCATGTTAGCATGCTCTATGTTGTCATTCTTCAACTTGAGAAGACTTAACCCACGGAAGTTGAGAACAAGGAGAACTGCAATTTGATATACAGCCTGCGCCAGAAAGGTTTCTTTTGAACAAAGAAAAGAAAAAAGTGAATTCTCGATGGATAATTAAAGATACCTGGATAATTAAGTTCCTCCACATTATATTTGTTACAAGTGGTTCCCTGTGATAATATATCAGTAATTAGTGTGATGCATTATTACTTTTGAGGAGATGAGTAAGACCTTTTTTTCTTCTGCTATGTTACACAGGGTTGACACTACATAATCCTGTTGTAACTTCCTCCTGAGCGTTTAAGATAATGAATTATTTAGAACGATATATTTCTTACCTACGCCCAACTGGAGATCTGTCCATAAGATGGTCGGTTGGTGGTTCCGTAGCCAGTGCCAGAGCTCCCAGAGTATCCATGATGAGGTTAACCCAGAGAAGCTGCACCATTAACATAAATAAATTTAAGTATACAAAACACTTCATTCCAACTTAAATTCTTTTTCTCTAAGAATAAAACTGCACCTGTACGGTAGTCAAAGGAACATCCCCTGAAGAAACGGCAGCAATAACATTTATAGTCAAAGCTGCAACATTAACCGTAAGCTGGAACTGGATAAATTTTTGAATATTTGCATATACAGAGCGTCCCCATCGAACAACCTGCAATAAGTAGTTGGAGAATGATTCTCAAATGAATTCAGACAGATGGTAAACAAAAAAGTAGAAATGATAGATAATATGTATTCCAACACTAACCTTTACAACTGAAGCAAAATTGTCATCCAAGATGATGATGTCTGAGCTTTCTTTTGCAACTTCAGTTCCTTGTATACCCATGGAAAGACCTATATCGGCCTACAAATACAGAATACATAAAATAGTAATGGGCTTGATAAATGCATGGAGAAAAATGAAGCTTTGATAAAATTTATCAAATGAAGAGAGCTTATCAAACTTCATGGAGTGCAGGGGCATCATTAGTTCCGTCTCCTGTAACAGCAACAACTTCACCTTGCTTTCGCAGTGTTTGAACAAGCAAAAGCTTGTCGGTGGGAGAAGACCTTCCCATGACCTGTTCATTGTCAACCATAATGCTTATAATTCATTAGGATACACCATCATTTTATAGTTGCTATAAAAATATAAAGATCTTCTTGGCTTATAAGACATACTGATATCTTTTTTGCAACTTCTTCTCTATCTTTCTCAGACAACTCACGGAATCTCTTCCCTTCGATAACGTAGGGTTCATTTGTGTCTGCATTTAATGAAAGGATACCGCACTCCTGAGCAATTGCTTTGGCTGTCTGAATATTATCTCCAGTTACCATACGCACCTAATGGTTCACAAACACAGGAATCAAACCATCATGTCCGCCTCTAATATTATTAAAACACCAGAGATATGACCTCTCATATTACTTTTATTATCATACAACCAGTGAAAACTTCTAGTTCTGTTAACTTCTGCACCTTATCAACGACATGCAGCGTTCATCTCTTAAGAAATGTTTTGTAATTACTAGCTCACAGCAACCTTTCATGTCTGAAGCTCTAACAAAAAAAAAAATCAATACCTTAACACCAGCATGTGTGCATAGTTCCACTGCTTCTCTGACACCTGGACGACAAGGATCCTGTATATCAAAATTGAATGAATATACAGTATTTATTACAAAAAGAAAGAATGAATATGCTGTGAAATGATGCCATGAGGTGACTTCTTTGATGTTAGAATTTATACAACAATCACCGAAACTATTGTTGTGCTGATTTCTTTGAGTTAGCTAACCTTAATACCAACAATAGCCAGCAAAACAAGATCCTCTTCTGGTAAAGTCCACTGTGCCAGCTGCTCCTGATCTGTTGGAATCATATCTGCTTCAAATGTTTTGTAAGCAACAGCAACACACCTCAAACTTTTTTCAGCCATATTATTAATAGCATCTTTAAGGAATTCCTGAATGAGAGGCATTGCATACATCTATAAGCATTAAAATTGTAACCTAACTTGGATCATTTCGATCATACTAAACAATAGAAGTCCATGTACTACTGACCATATCCTTATCAATAGGCTGCACAGAACCATTTATATTGGTGTACTGTGTACATGAAGCTAAGATAATCTCAGCTGCTCCCTTCCAATGCACATGAACTTTGGTTCCAGTCTGCTAAGTCAAGAAGGAAAACTTACTCAAAAGATCTTTTCAAGAAAGAGCAAAGTGAGCTATTTTACATATTGCTCAGATATTCCAACCTTTTCCTTACGCTTTTGATAGATACTGGACTTTGAGGAGTTTCAAAGTATGTTCCTTAATACTCAGGGACTGTGTCATTTTTAAAGACTAAAACTTCCATAGAATGCATCAACTATCTAGTATGGATCACTTACCCGCCCTCTGACTGCAACGCCCCCTCGCTTTTTGGTAGAATTAAAAGGAGAGACATGGAGAACTATGGATTCAGATCTCACAATGTCAAACTTCATTCCCAACTGAAATGTAGGGCATAAAAAGAAGAAAAGGTGTTCACAAGGTAGAGATGTAAACTGAATAATAGAAGCTAGAGCATGGCTTTGAAGTACCTTGACACCCCACTGAAGGATGGCTTTTTCAGTTGGAGATCCCGATATCTCAATTTCACCATCCTTAGAAATACACAAAAAAGAGAAAAAATTATTAATATGTAATATGATACAAACAGGAGAGGCAGATTTCAGCATGCTGCACTGAAAATCATCCCACTTGGTTCCTTATGAAATTACATATTGTAGCTGGATTGATGAGACTGCAAGAATTTTCGCTCAAAATGTTAAATTGTAATTTTGTAAATGCATCACCTACTGCTTATGAAGAACAGACAACTATGTGCTTTGTTTTGTGCTCTACTATTTTTTGGTGGTAAATACAAAAAAAACAAAATGTTAACATTGAAAACCTTAGCCCCTTATCAATTTTGAGTGCTACCTTAGATAGAAATACACTACCGACAGTGTTCTGAGCTAGCCCCTCGTCTAGCAGAGAGGAAATTGATGAGGGCAATTGTGAACCATCTTCAGGAGGATCAATTTTATTTTTCCCAACATAAGCCTCAACTACTGTCATCTGTGTCAATATATAGTGTCCCAAAATTAGTTAAATTAAGATAATGCATCCAGTTCTTGATAGACTTGAGAATAGAAAAAAAAAATACCTGATTGAGGGTCAAAGTTCCAGTCTTATCGCTGCAAATGGTTGTTGCAGATCCCATAGTTTCACACGCTGAGAGCCTTCGCACCTGGAACCAAATATAACAATTTATTGCAGATATAGTATGAGGAAGAAAACGTGCATAATTGATAAAATTGAAGATATATTATAGGAAACAGCAGAAAATCATACATACCAAAGCCTTGTCTGCCATCATCTTTTTCATGGAGTATGCTAGGCTGTTGTCAATTTATTAATAAATTAATTCTACTAGAGGTAGACATAAAGCTAAGTTGACATACAAAATGGAGCATATTCTATACTCACGTCAAGGTTACAGCCAAAGGAAGCCCTTCCGGGACTGCAACAACAACTATTGTGACCTAGATTTGACCTCAGAATCAATGAATAGCAAAGAAGCTCTAAATGTTTATCTTCTTCCATATCAGAATGCAGACACTTACTGCAGCAGTTATAATATGTATAACTCCGTCAACTATTTGTCCAAAACTGGTCTTCCCATGGACAAACTGAACAGTCCCATCAGGATCTTTGGAAGCCCCCGTGAAATATCTGAGATAATTAATTATTAATACAATGTGACCATATCATAAGATGCCAGAAACAAAGCCCAAATTACCTAGACAATAGTATAACGAGTACAGAGAAAGCTACTGTGAGCCCAACAATGCCGATAAAAGTTGTAACACCATTCAGGCGCACCTATAAAATTTCATGAGGATTCATATTATTATATCTGTCATGTGGCAAACAGTGATCACATGACTATTACCACCAATTACCTGCAGAGGAGTTTCTTCACCATTATCTTCTGATATACTGGCCATCAACAATCCCCATTCAGTGTTGATTCCAACACCAGTTACCTAAAACACATGCAAAATGAGTCAGATCGAAAGTAAATTTTACACACTGTCCAAGATATAATTATCATTGAGGAACACGAATCAATGTGGACATAGCATATTCCTCTGTCAAGTGTCAAATAAAGTCAACAGAGCTTTGTACCAACATTGCAGCAGCATGGTTTTTCACTATTAAATCAGACAATTGCCTAGCACAGATGCATTGAGAAGACACTTGTGCTTGGTTAATTATATGTGTGTAACATATTAATAATCAAGTAATTAGTTATAATGGTTATTCAAAAAAGACATACAAATCATCAGTTGTTATACATTGTACACATCATTCTAACAAAATATAGACTTCATAAATCTATTTACTGGTTTTAGTATTACCAGCATAGTACCAGCACCATCTGCAACCTTGCAACCCGACATCAGAAATGGAGATTTTTGGTCTTTATGGATCTGCATAGTAGCATTACACGTTATAAATATTCAGATCAATAATCTAATATAACCATCAAAACTAATTTAACCAGCTTACGATCTTGCTTTCCCCAGTCATGCTGGACTCATCAATGGCAAGAGAATGAGAACTGATAACTAACCCATCAGCAGGAACCTGTACATATTAGCCAAGACACTTTTAGATAATGAAGGATAAAACAACTCAATTAAATTATTGATCACCTGATCTCCTATATTGAGAGGTATGATATCTCCAACCACAATCTCATAAATGGAAACCTTCTCTCTCCGACCTCCTCTGATCACCTATTCAGTTTTTCAAATTAGTATATAAAGTTAGCATTAGCCTTATACAAGAGCAAAGGAATAATAAGTGGGGTTTTATACTTTATCTTTATAGCTTCATTGCTTACATTACCTCCATTTTAATATTTCTCTTTTCCTCGTTTAGATTTTGAAACTGGAGGGACTGCTTGTAATCACTAGTTGCTGAAGAATAGATGCATAATAAAGAAAAAAAGAACGTACAAGTGTCAGTCATACCGCATGCCAAGAAGTATTTTTTGTATCAAGATAAACTTGGCGAAGATTTCCAACGAAACTACTAGGAACAAAAGGAAGAAATGTAAAATGCTTCATTAAAAGGAGAGTAATGTACAAGAAATAACTTTTCATGTTTTATAATAACATGTAGACATGTTACAAGGCTGCACATTGATAACAACGGATCTTGAAGGATAAAACCAAATCACTCATTCATCTCCAGATCTAGATTCAGTAACTTTCTTGAGACTCCATTTTGGAATCAAGTAATATACCATTCAAAATGATGGTTATTTAAAGAAATTCAATGGTGTATGAAGTAGGAGCAATTGCATACACAACAAGTTTTCTTTACCTGTTACAAAAATAACAAGAAGAACTGCAAATGTGATGCTTCCTCCGTCATACCATCCTTCTGAAAGGCCCTGAAAGAAATGAAGAATTGTTAAAAGCGACTTGAAAAATAGCATTGAACTCAAGCTTTCTTCGATGTTCTTTCAATGACTATGAAATTAGATGGTATATCATATGCCACAGACTTTGCTGTCATAAAATGACTTATTGTATGT
Source organism: Leonotis leonurus (assembly GCA_026898415.1). Taxonomy (NCBI): domain Eukaryota; kingdom Viridiplantae; phylum Streptophyta; class Magnoliopsida; order Lamiales; family Lamiaceae; genus Leonotis; species Leonotis leonurus. The sequence continues at coordinate 27,233 of JAPKLX010000006.1, forward strand.
TTAATGAACAATATTCAAGTCCCAGAAAAACTTAGTATAGGATCATCCTAAATTTTCTGAAGATTAATTATACATTGAAGCCAGTTTTTATACTTGTCAACGAAGTAGTAAACAAGATGCTACTTACACTGAAGTACTATGCAGGGAGTAGTACATAGTTCTGTGGTTACCTCAGTTTTTATTCCAAGACCCAAAGATGCAATAGCAGCTACTATTAGGATAATGAGAGTTGCATCCTGCCAGGCCTCCCATAGGAAATTCTGCACAGACATTGAATAGGAATAAAAAAAAATTGAGTTCCAAAAGACGTTTAACTTTAATCTCAACAAACTAACGGCCTATACAGAATGTTACCCAGAAAGTCTTCCCCTTCTTCACAGGATAAGTATTTGAACCAAAGGCATTTCTTCTTTGTGCAAACTCGTTTTCATCACCAGAAATCCCTGTTTCGAGGTCTGTTCTTAGCATAGCTGATAAGCCTGTGACCTGAATGATTCGTTAAATGTTGAATTAATTATTGAGACATACATCATAAAGCTAACTAAAGAATTGTAAAAGGGAAAAAAGGTAGTCTTGCCCCTCCATATTGTTGAAACGCATTAATATTGTGATCCCTGTTAATTGAAGCAAGCTGTTCAAGCGCAACTCCATAAGGCCCAGATGGAGATGGAGGAATCACTGCTGTGCCTAACACTGAGTAACGAAAATAATCAGGTTTCTTCTAGCCACTGACCCAACGCATAACCTTTTCAAGAAGAGGAAACCAGAATGGTGAATACTAAATCCTAGTAGAATCTTGGGAATGCAAAAATTGTACTAGTATCTGAATCATCTTGGAGCAGTACCACTCCACTAGAGTAATCACTAGCAGACTGCAGTAGTGTAGTCAGTGTTTAGTGGAGTATCAAGTATCAAGTCATGCATTATCTCACTTATCAAGCTCGTTGACAAAAGCAAAATTCGATGCCTTTAATTAAAGTGAGAGAAGCAAATACCTATGGCTCGCTGTCCGGCCAATTTGAAGAGCAACGCAGCCTAGAATGAGAAGACAGATAATAAAGATGAATTGAATTGGTGGAAGAAGTTTATATGTTAATGTGTTAGTTAATTACCCGTATGACTTGAGCATGAGCTCTAATCATTCGCCTTCTCTTTTCTTGCTCTTGACCCTTCTTTAAGTCTAAAGTATAGCGAAAGCGGCGAGAAGCGTTGAGCACAAGCGCTGCTTGCTGGAAATTAGTTAATTAGGACATATATAGGATTAGAAAGAGGGCAGGAAAGTATAATTAATCCACCGGCCACTAATTAATAATATAATACATCCATCAGAATCTAGTGTAGTGAGGTGAGCAGTGAAATAGTAGTATAATTAATTTACCCACCCTCCAGCGCTTGAGCAGATTATGAGAGGCATTTTTGGTATTGCCGATGTCGAAAGGATCGGAGAAGTCTTGGTCGACATGAGCGGACGATCCATCGTGGTAATCATCTTCATCATCGTCGGGTGGGGCGCCGGTTTCGAGATCGCGATGAGTTTCTGATTCGTCGCCGGTCGTCATTAGAATTGGATCAAGTAGGTAGAATAGGAAAGTGAGTAAAATCGATGGCGCATTGGGTGAGAGAGGGAGAGTGGAATCATGGGCTACTCATGCATGTTAATGAATCAACAACTAACAACACAATGCACTGCCTGCATATTGCATATGCTCTTTTTGGGCAGTGGTTGTCAATTTTTCACGAATCCGAATCAAGCGCGATGCCCTGCAAAACACCTACAATTCAGTCCAATTGTTATTATTAATTATTAGTTTATTTATAAGCTAATCATGAGCATCATCATCATCCATCCATCTCCAGCTCCATCGCATGAAATATATATATATATATATATATATGGTTAGTTGTTAATTAACTGGATTCAATTTCATCATAACGTTATTCGCATGCATGCATGCATATAATACGTACGTATACACTCATAAGTCATAATATATGTGCATGCATGCATGCAATGTGTATGTAGTTCGTTGCAAGGTAGTGATGTCAATTCTGTAATTAAATTAAATAGCATAAAACCACTCACTCCTCAGTCTCCGCTGAACGCTCCACTGATTAATTTAATGCTGAAGCTGTGATATTAATTTATTATGATTCATTCAAATAGACATACACACACGCACATACATTGTTTGTAATTGTAGCAAGCAGAATATATATAGAAGAAGAACAAATATTCGTGCATTTCTTGATAAGATTATTAGATGGTAAAAGGGCGGCTAATTTCATTCACATGATCCTTGATAAAAGAAAGAAGATACCATCCCATCCCATCCCATCCCATCCCTAGATGAGAATGAGAATGAGGATGAGAATGAGATTCATCTTCAAGCTCTAAACAGTAAACCCCTTTCACTTACTTTCATTACTTGTTTTCTTTCCTATAATTCCTCTTTCAACCACACTTTCCGCCAAAATCTTACTTCACATATCTCTTCGTCTCTGTTCCTCTTATAAGAACATACATACATATATGAATTTGGTTCAACCAACTAAAAACACACGGATTCCATCCCTACACTTTTATAAAGAAACACAAGATTTATGGTTGTGCTTGTGGTGGTGATGGTGGTGGAGGAACAATAGGATTGTGTGCTTCAATATCAACGTGCCTAATACCAGGAACTATTTCTTGAATCTCTTTTTCTAGGCGATCAACTTCACTTCCAAGAGCAGTCACCACCTCCTCACCTGTTACACCACCATATATAACCTTATTTACCTTCTTCATAGCAGCACTCTATTATTACGTTAGCTTAGAATATCCAAGAATCACATACCATAGTTTGACATGATCTTGAACAACGTTGAATCATCGTTTTCCTTGGCAGCCTCCCGAAACTGTTTCCTCACATGAACAAACATATTGCTTGATGAACCAGTGCACTATCATCTATTTATAATAAAAAAGAAAAACATATGTAGAAGAACACCTTGCTTAATCAAGGGAGCTCTACTTGCACTTCTAAAAGACAGGATATGGTTGATGAAATGAAACACATATTCCGGTTAACAAGGCAAGCCGTGCACAAGTGAAGATAGTAATAGAGTTACCTGTTTAGCCCACTCTTGACGTCCAGTCCTGCTTAGATAGTTTTGAACCAATACTACGCCATTGAAATCTGCAACAAGATTATTCGATAATATATCGAGTTCCAGAAATTTGGGGAAATGACATGATTTTTTACTTGAGTTTGTAGAGCCAAAAGTTACATATGGAATTTTGTAAACATATGGTTCGAACTGTCACCTATTTCAGCCTTGAATCTAAAGAACCCTGGTCCAATCACCTCACTTTTGCAATCGTACACTGCATCCACAACCTACAACATGAAATGACAATTTTAAACTCTAAATTTTTTATTCATAGCAAATTGGCAACTTGAGACTTAAATGAGGCATGATACCGGGTCATTCTTCAAAAAATGGAGCACTCTTTTCATATCATTATCATCAATTGCTCTGCCAATCAAAGCATGACGATTCCTCTGAATCAGAAATATTGCAACCTGAATAATATTTGTCATCAAGTTAGGCACAAGAGAGGCACACCACTCTTAGACATCTCAGCGAGCACAACCACAAAGAAAGTACAGTCACACTATGCAGGTTCCTCATAATTACATCTAAGCTTTAAATAAAATATCTGACTGAACTCTGGTGAGAGCATGCCCTCAATGGTGGAGAAGTGGCAATGTTGCATACTATAATATACATGAGCAATTCATTTACACAAAACTAATCCCATCTCACTATATACCCTGATAACCATTTTTATGAAAATAAATAGTTCCAGACATGTTCTTTTCAGCTGAAACTTGAAATCGTCTCTCCAAATTTCACAGCTGGCAGCTCATACTAAGAATGTTAAATCATTTATGTTCTCTGGCATAAATAAAAATTCAACAAACATGTTACCATTCCCAAAAGGTTTCCCACGATAATTGACCCTATAGGATCATAAATTGCATTTCCTGTGGCATTCACAGCCACCAACGATGCACCAGCAATGGCAAGGCCAGTAACAGCAGCACCATCCTGAACCATGCACATGATTTAACATTTATTAGTAGTGACTAAAAATATGTATATAGATTTTGAAGTCACCAATAAATGGAAATTAACTAACATTTTTCAAGCTATTACCTCTGTCATGACAGCAACAGCTGTTGGATCATGACCACGCCAGACATAGTCTCTCACTTTCATTCCTTCTGCAGCTGCGCCTTTCCTAACAGCATGGATAGCAACAAGAAGGGAAGCACCTGTGAAAGTTTTGCTTCACTCACAAGGAAATGTGGAAATGGCAGGAAAAAAATACAGTTTGAAGCTCTATTTAGCAAATACACAAGACACCCTCACCTTCAATAAGGAAAGAACCAGCAATCACTAGAGCAGCATACTCTATGTGTTCAGGGGGCTGAAGAGAAAAAATATCAATCAATCAATAGAGCCCTGTTTCATAGCCTAAAGAAACCAGCATCATTCTGAAATTGTGAAAGTACAAAGTTTGATGTTCCAAATTGAGCTCAATAATATGGTTACCAGAGCAGTCCATAAATTTTGAACACCGTGAACAATCGTAGCACCAGAACCGAGACAAAATATACCAACAGCCGAAATCAAAGACCACACAAACCGTTCCTTGGAATAACCATACCTAAGATATAATAACAAGAAAACAAGATTCAATCCACACATAAAGTCCAAAATCAACTTAAAGTATAACAAAATAGATCTAATAAAAAGAAGTTAATATAGAAAAAACACAAAAGAGCATATTCTTCACTTTTATCAAAATTTATGATTGAGTTCAATAAGTCTTGTGAAAGCCTGAAGGTAGAAGTTTTTGAGGCTAAGAACTTATTTACAATGTCTAGATGGAAGTATCAAAGGAAGCCTTACGGATGGAGAGCATCTGGTGCACGTCGTGAGCTACTTAAACCATAAGCAAGAAGAGCCTACAAGATGTAAACAACGAAAGCATCAATTAATATCACAGGGCTCATCAATAGACCGGTAAAAACACTAAAGCGAGCATGACGTTCAGACACCAATAAAAAAGAATAACAAGAAACAAAGAACCTGGTTTGCAAAATCTGCAACAGAATGAATAACTTCAGCTAACATCACATGGCTTGAGGTGGATAACCAGACTGCGAATTTGAGAGAAAAAACAAGGAAGTTGCACCAGAGTGCAGTTGTGACTGCTCTCTGTCTACAGGAACCATGTTATGTTAGAAACCAAACAAAAGTATGGACCAGTAAAAGGAGAACATGTATTCAGCACAAAAACTCAAACAAGTTAAGGAACATCAACTGCCCTGCACATTCGAAAAAGTTCAAACTATGCTAAACACCTAATAGCTGAGGAAGCACGGGTATCCTAATCCTTTTCTGTGCTATGGCTATTTCACAGGTATGTGCAAAGCAATACAAATGCTTAAAGTGATACTTAACTATCGTTGTACACAAGTACATATGCAAATTTCACAATCCACCTCACAAAATGCCAATGCATCCCTCAAACTCCAAAAATGTGATAAACTCGATTTTGAAAGCCATAATCTTTATGAAACTTCAATAAAAGAGAGGAAAAGATAAGAGGGAAATCCAAAGCAAGAAAGATCAGAATGAACAAAAGGAAATTACCCATGATCATGAACTTCAATCTTCTCTAATTTTTTAGCTCTCGTGATTAAGCCTGTATATAACACCATCATCTGCTTAAAAACATAACACAGCCCACAAACAACTTAACAAGAAAAAAGAAAAAAAAAATAGACCTCGTTTGAAGTGAGGATTGTGGAGATAATTAGAACCGGGCGAAATCGAGCTAGAGGGATGAACAGCTCTCGTCGCTAAGAAATTCCGGAATGTACCGAAATGCCGCTGTTGAACAAAGCCATGAGTGCAAGAAAAATCATAATCGAACACGGTTCCACGATTAACAAAATTATAGTTTTGCAAATTAGTATTTTCCGGCTCGCTCGAGGAGAAAGGGGAATGAAATTGAGCAGTGGTGCAGCGGGAGAGAAAATAACGGTGGCGTTCATGGCGGAAGCGCGAGAGAAGAAGAGACGATCGCATTACTGCCGGAGAATAATAGTTACAATAGCAACAACTAAAAAAGATGAAGAATCAGATAGCGCGTGAGGTGGGGAGATGCAAGTCCTATATTTATCTTCCCGGAAGAAAGGGGCTAGGGTTTTGTCGTCGGGGTCAGAGTTTACCGGCGGCGGGCGGCGGCGGAGTGGTGTTTGCATTAGTTATAAGTAGCTTCAAGAGTGAGTGAAGAAGCATCATTCATTCCTCTCTCTCTCTCTCTCTCTCTCTCTCTCAACAGTGTATAAATTGCAATTTTATAATCGTTTTTATTTTCTAAACAATTTTTAGTGGGACAAGACGAGTGGTGTTTTCTGTCTTTCAAAAAAAGAAGTTTATTATTGTAGTCAAATTTTGTTATTTGCCAATCGTAATTCTTTTACACCTACCTACCTATAATATCGAATCGACATACTCCTAGCCTAGAATAGATACTAAATAAATAACAGGTAATTTTATTTTTAGACGATGCCATTATTTTAAAAAATACTCTTTTTTTATAAATAAAAAAATCCCTAGATTTAATGTGTTTAAATAAGCGCAAGCTCTACGTCATGTTGTTATGCCAAATGCAAGTGTTTATAATTTGACTCACAGCACAGCACACCACAGCACACCACAGGTAACAAAACGCAAGATGTAGTTTAGAAAACCCAGCTAAAAAATTAAAGAAGATCCACGTTTTGAATTCAAAACTTGCACGTATTGTGAAAGTTTCAAGACCACAACTAACAAATTTAATAATCCCAAGCAAGCAAATATCGCAAGTGTTCAGATATAAAGATCCCACGTTATAAAAAAGAAAATTGATAGTAGTATTTATTAGACTTTATTTATAGTTTGGCTGAAGTAGAAACAAAATGAACTAACTTGAAACACAATTAAAACCACCACATAAATGAAGATGGGCAGTGATAGAACATTAGCTAGCCAGTGACTAGTGATAAGTGTAAATCTCTGCACAAGTAAATTCGCACTAACATGCAAAATGGTGCCCTAAAATCAACAACATTTTTCTACCAATCTATCTTACAAATCAAAAGCTATTCTATATTATATAATATGAGGGTGAGCTCAATCATGCACATTATCATGCCAAACAAACAATGGCCCTCTATTATTCTCCTCCTTGTCTCTTCATATACTCAGATTCATTTTCTCGTGCTCCTCAACACTTCAGGCTGATATTGATGCATGCCCTCCCTCGCTATAGTCTATACGATATGCAATAAAAATACATCTACAATTCACCTAGTTGTCATGGAAACGGCCTTCTCTCCTGGCACGCGAACGAATTTCTAACTGTTCGCCATCGTTGACTCCCGACCTTCCCACCTGGTCATGCCGAGTCTTGATTCGTATAGGGTGTGCTTCTGTGTTGAAAACCCATTCATCAAGTGAAATAACCGAAGAAGGTGAAAAGAGAAGGTAGAGATACTTCAGTGTCTCTGCTAGGAAAAAGCTCTGCATCATGTTATCCTTTACTCCGGTGTTAACCTGCCCACCGAGAAACCAATTAGTCAGGTATAATTTGGAAGATAAGGAATAAATGCCATTTATACTTCAAACAATCATGTAAATAAAGGACGTGTAAGATGACTAACAATAGATATACAGCATATAAATACAGCTCTAGCAGCATCCTGTCATAATAGAAATAACAGAAAAATGCATATTCCTGAATATAATGACTAAACATACCAACTCCACAAGACATCAAGGGATCCACAACGCCATCATAAGCAGATGAAATACTAACCCATTTAAGATTATTAAGAGTCTGAACAAAAATAAAAAAATAGTTCACAAGTTAAAAGCGCTCACATCCTTTAATCCAACATATCCAGACTCTGTGCGGGAGTTCTTCTCAAATGCTTGAAATATATTCCATCCCCACTCTTGATATGTCTTATTTCCGGTCAAGCGCCAGAGGTAGAAGAGTGACTCAACTGTCTCTGGCCTTAATATGTTCCATGATGTTCCGACACTCATATCCTAAAATATGCATAAGCAAAATAAATAAATAAGAAAAAAATCATTACTACTTCATTGTTTCTTGATATATTTTAGAAACAGAAAACCAAAGACTTCAACCTGCCCTGAATTGAAAAAGTAGTTTTCTCCAGCCAGTTTCGTTGGAGTAGACTGGTAGAAGTTATAACAGGTCCAAGCTAGCTGCAAAGAAGTTCAGATTATCCAATAAAAAAAGAGTTCCTGGCACTTGACTTGACAAGCCTATCACTCAAGAAGCTTAGGTGGGATTTATGGAATGTTTACCTCCTCAGCCAAAGATAAAAATTTCTTGGCTTCATCAGGAGCATAACCTGAAGAGCCCAATGCTATCATACCTGGTGCAAAACATGCTAGTTCATCCATCTGTAAATGTATAACAAATGAGATAATTTATTAAAGGTTGACACATTAAGAAAATGTTATGCATTTATTGCTGCCAACAACTATAAAACTCCACCTTGTCTATGAAAGAAGTTCCAATCTTCTCACAGAGATAAGTAAAAGAAGATGGAGTTGTTCTCCGCACCAAGCTTTCAAGACCTATCATTGATGTCTCCCACATTTCCCTGTTAGAAATATGTGTTATAGTGGCTGCTCATAAAATTCTACCAAAGGGCCTAACATATATTATATGTACAAATATGTGTGTCAAAAGGGAAAGAACAGTTTTAAGATAAATACCTATAGAGCTTGACTGAAGTGGTTTTATTTCCTTGTATCCAGACTTTAAGTAAGTATTCGTAAAAACTGCGGAAATGTTAGGAAACCTCATAAAACATCACCTCTGACCATCATAATTTGATTCGTGCCCGGAAGTTCTTCAAAATATGTGCTGTACTAGGGTTCCTATCATAAAATGGTGTTTATAGATTTTGAACTGTAAATGACATACCTGTCCCCCATGGCTCCAAAAGTTATGGTTGAATATGATCTAGATCCTTTGTGTGGATTAATATATATGGGAAGCAAACCATCTGAAGGAAAGGTCTTATTTAGCTCTATAATGACATTTTCCACCTGAAAGATGACAGAATCAATTCAAGGAAAGAAGATTCTCAAGCTTTAATAGGAATGTGAAATCTCAAGTTTAACAGGGATGACAATATCATATTAATGATTCAATGAAGATACTTTTACACTAAGCTCTCCATAACCATATGCATTGAATATCAAAAAGTAAAGATAGGGATGTAAATATTAACATACATGGGCATATATATGTAGAGAGAGAAATAAATCCAAACCTTCTGCTGATACTTGGGATCCCCTGTCCTTTGAGAAAGAGCAATAAATTCTAGTTGCTCAGTGCCAGAATCTGCCAGAATGCTGTCACCCTAAAGGAGAATACAGTAAAAATCATCCATCAAGCACATATATGCAAGATCTTGCGTTAGAATCACGGATATTTTTTTTGGCAAAACAACGTATAATATAACTTACTCCTGTCCACCCAGGATTATGTGGGTTTCCATTGACCAAGTTAATAATATTATATGGGATGCCAGAAGGAGTATCCCATGCTGGCAGCAATCTGTCAGCAATATCCTTAGCTTTTGCAAGGAAAAGTTCATCTCCAGATAGATCATATGCACTGAGAAGCCCACCAACGACTCTGGATTGTCACAATCATAGAGTATATTTAAGTAGAGCATTCAGGATGGTTCTTTTCCTCCATATGAAATGATGACGAATCAGTTTTTTAGGTCTGCTTCAGGTAAGAAAATCAAATAGAGGAATACAAGACATATTAAACATTATAAAGCAACCTTATGGTTGTCTCAAAGACGCTGGCATCATAGTTCTTATCAAAATTCAGGGACTCTGCAACCCACCTGCCATTAAAAATTGCTAGGCATTAAGGAACACAGGAACAAACAGTGATATTGCACAGGAAAAGGTTGAATACTTCAGTCAAGCATTTTCAATACATAGAAAGCAAGCAACAAATTTTCATCTCACTAATCCCCTATTATTATGTTGACTAGATCTCTAACTTACCAGTTCTAATATTTAGACATATAGTGATGTAAAATCTTGAATGGTGAAAGGACAAACAGAATTTTGTGCTTCTATTGATCAACATATTAGAAACATACACATATTCATGTTTCTATTCGGGTAAGGACCATTTACAACTTCAGATCAATCTTTAAATTTCATGGCATGCTTGGGCTTTATGGATGCTTGAGTTCCTAGTAGAATTTTATCAACTCCTCTACATGTATAAATAGAAAAAACACCTGATAATAATATCAAGTTATTAACCCATAAATGGAATCCTGAACTTACTCTCTAGCTTTTTGGAACTGCTCATCTAATCCCATAATGTATAATGTGTCAAGAGCATCAACTAGAGTCGCTCCAAGGCCACCAAAGCTATCAACACCATTCTTCGTTTGAGGCTGACAACCGTAGATTCCCATCAATATCCAGATTGGAGAAAAGGAAAATCAAAACCTCTTCTACCACAAATTACTCAAAAGATTATTAGAAGACAAAAAGGGCACAATATACAATATGCATAAGCCGCCCAAAACACTCCAGGGCAGAAACTATCATGGTGCAGTCCTAAAACTGAAGCACAAGAAGTAGCAACTAAAGAGGGGATTAATGATACAAATACTTAGAGAGAAACACAAATACAAATAAAATCACACCTGGAGTTCATCATGTCCCCAGGCATATTTCTCATATGAGCTCCAAGCGTGAAGCATGGCATCTTTAACTTTCCCTCTTCGTTCAATGTCAATTGGGTCTTCAGAAATATCTAATTTCTTGATTTCATTTCTTTCTTCAATTACCCCCACACTATGACCAGCCTTTAATTCTTCGAGCTGAAATTATCAATAAAACACTAGGGTATTAATATTAGTAATTATAATGAAGTGGAGAAAAGAAACTTTGAAACTATAGGACTCTCATGAAAACAATGCCAAATCTCAAATAACATAGTGAAAAAAATTCAACTTGCAAACAGATAACTCTAAAAATAAAGAGAGCACAAACTAATTTTTCTGTAATATAATGCATAAAAGCAACATCCAAAAAACCAAAAGAAAATATTAACTAAGAAAATAAGACACCTTACCATATTATGCAACCGAGCGACTTCATCATGCAATTTGGACAACTCTTCCTGTATATAATACAACAAGCAGTTAATAGCAGCATTAGTGAAGACATTCTTTTGCCAAAGTATCATAAAATAATGAAGAAGTTCCATTACAAAGTGAAACCAATATATAAACAACATGTTGACTTCAAGGTACTCGGTAACAAAACAACTCCAACCAAGTTTTTTCTTTTTTCTGGTTTTTCTCGTAGGGCTAGAACACGTTAACGTAGTGGTAAATTAACTCAATTTGTGGGGAAAGGACTAAAGCCTACTAGCAGCCGCCCGATCTGACTATTCATTCAGAAGGTCCATTTGTCTGACACGGAATAGTTATTTGGAACTTCAACACCCGATAGTACATAAAGACTATGCATTTACATCTTCTGAACAAGTGCAAACATAAAAGACGTCTTTTTGATATAATCTGATGGTACAGAATCCCGGAACTTCAGCTGGAAAACACTCATGTCGTGAGAAACTTTTTAGGGCTAGTCAATATATATTATAATCATTTGATATAGAATACAATAAACGCCTTCAATCTTAACCGAACATTTGAAGAGACTATAAGGTTCGCATCATATCCCAAACAACAAAAATGAGATTAACTAATCCACAACACAGCAAGACTAGACATCAACAGAAAACAGCCAATTATCTTCAGATCATATTTCTACTCAACGCAAGGCATATAGCACAAACAAAATCTCAACACCCCAAAATTAAAACACAAGTCACCGAAAGTAGACAAAGATGTAAAAAAATGTACCTGGTGCTCGTGAACCAAAGTCTGGCGATCCCACACAACTAAAGTCGCGCAAACAAACAATATCAAAAGCGAAGCCAAACGCTTCGGCCGCTTCAAGTAATAGGCCGGATTTAGATGCCTGAACTTGCTGATGGAGGATCTACTCCTCGCCATTCCTTGTTTTTTTTTCTTTTTTTTTTCCAAGATCAAGGAGGAAAAAAAAACAGCAAGCGATTGTAAAATAAAAGGAGAAAAGCAGCAATTAATGGAGAAGGAAAGAAGATCTGAAATCGATCTGCAAGAGATGGTGGTGGAATGAGTTAGAGATAGTCCGATGCGGAGGATTTTTCTCCAGGGGCGGACATAATAAACCTCCTTTATTTGGTAAAAATAAAAATATCGAAATAGCAAAATTAATTAATTATTAGTAAATAATTAAGCTGAAGCTGACTAATGGGAGGGACACACGTCAGCATATCGAGGTAGTATTGTATTGTCTTTGAATAATTTAATTAATTAATTACTCAATACTAACAATTTCAGCCGGCTTCATCTAAATAATATGATTCAGCTAGAGTACTACTATAAGATACACAACACAATTAACCTTATATATCTGCATTTTATTTTATTTTATTTTATGTATGTTAATAATGTATTGAAGAGGACGATGTTGAGTCATTCGCTCACTACTACAAATTTTTATCGTTGACTCGAGAAATACCAGATACAGTGTACTCATTACAAATTAGTATTTATTTTTTGAAGGGAGGAAGTTATCAACATTAATTATAATTGAAAAAATAAACGACTTTATAACCCAAAGGGCATAGATAGGATTCAGCAATTATACCGTAAAAATGCTGAACTTTATATTATCTGACTGAACTATTACATTCAGCAGCTGAAACTAGGCTAGTTAAATGTCATTTCTATAGAACTATAAAGCTAATTAGATGGATCATCACAACGAATCGTTGTCATTCCCTGCAGCGCTCAAAACCATTTCTTCAGCCTCAAAGTTCCCGTTCTGTCACGAGACAGGATAAATGTGCCGTTAGATGAGTACAAAAATGATCCCCAGACTATCTGATTGTTGTGTAAAATTTCATCGAAACGTACCTCCTCACTTCTGTTGCACGGAGGGTTGGTTCCCACCGGTGCTGTCTTAGATAAGTCCCTCAAAGTTCCCTGAAGCATCAACTTTTTTTGTTAAAACAACTGCAAGGGAAGATTGGCTCAAAACTAGGTTGTTCTAATTCAGCAACACAACCTTCAACAACTACTATTACATCTACTACCAAAATCTTTGGTGGTGTAATGTATTTTAAGAGAAAAGCTCGCAACCAGCTCAAATCAATACGATCAATTGTTGAATTCCTCTATTACTTCGGGTTGCACTATTAATAACATATCATAGAAGCCACTTTTCAAAATAAGATATCATCATATCCCACCAATTCTATGGTAACAATAACATACATTATTCCTCCAGTACAACTGACATGGTTAATGGCAACATCTACTAACTGAGTGACTCCAAATCTCAGAAAATATATTGAATCAGTCAGAAACAATAACTAGTGCAATTAAGGACCAAGTAACTGAGATTTTGTGGATAGGAAGTATAATGTAATTTCTGAATCTCCTCACTCACCTTATTTGCCCACATGAGTCCACATGCATTGCAAAGGGTCCTTGGTCCCTCTGGTCCACGGCGCATCATTGGAGTAGACTTCTCACTTATACCACAGTGCCGGCAGCTGACACATCAATACCAAAAGAAGAGCTAGCTCAGAATCCAAGATGTATATGAGATTTAAATAATATTTGCAATAATCCCTGCCATATGTGAATGAAATAAATTTATAACATCTATGTAAAGTATAAGTTGAAACCCCACATTTAATAAATCCAACACTAGAAGCAATTTCTACTAGTGATTTCGCCATGGGGGAAAACTAGAATCCATATCTATGGTAAAGAAAGACCTGGGAAGAGACACACGGAGAGAACCATTTCGGATTGAGGTTCTAACTCGGATTTCAGGTAGATAACCAAAGTCATTTTCACAAGAAATTTACAAACACCCCAGCCAGAGGATTTAGATGATCAGTAAGGTGGCCAAAGTGTGCAATTTTCAATGTTTACTTTCTAAGTCAACACTTTGCTAATTAATTTAAAAAGCAGTCTTTACAGATAACTATCCTTCTGCCTGTTTTCATGTTTTTGCATTTTAGCAAGAGTAGTACCTACCTTAAAATTGTTTTTATGGAAAAAACATGATACAAGTTACAACATATTATCTGTGCACTAGTTAGCAGTGAAGCACAAAGTAAAAGTTCTGTCAAAATTAACTCACGAAATATCTTGAACATGAGATCCATTGCCATCAGTCCCCCAGTTCTGATTTGATTCCCAGCTCGACACTGCTGATGCACTATCATCATGGTTCTGTTTTGAGGATGTGAATTGACCTTTATTCCGCTGCATCCTTTAGAATTAAGCATATATACATAGCAAATTAAGTTTATTTCAGAAGTCCCGAGATTTGGAGCCAAAATCCAATCAGTATATAGTACAAAAGGAATCCCATACCTTAGAGCAACTTCTTTCCGAACTGTATAGCGTATTTTCTTGTCAAAATTTCGCTCTTTCCGCTTCTCACGGAATCTTATAAGTGAAGCCAATCTCTGGGGAACATTTAACTTATGAGGAATGCTGGATATACCCTAACAACAAGTAAAAGACCACAGATACCCAGTGAATATGATATCAGAAAAATAGAAACAATAAAATATTAACTTCAATCAGACATAACATACTCTATTATTTGGAGAAGATACTGGAGCAGTAGGAATGTTAGGAGGCACTTCACGTCCTCCCAGTAGAAGCAGTACAGCTTGAACCTGAAGGGAGATGTTAAAAAAATTAATTTAATAGAGAAAGGAAGAGCAGGGAAGGAAATTAACAATAACAATAACTAACAATCCGAATAGATTCAATTACAATCAACTATTGCTAATTGCACAAAGTTATCATTACAGGTTTGGGGACATCTAAGACCAAATATAGTAAACTTCATACTTTGGCTCTAATGTTCACCCTAGATCCATAACCAGATAAGTTTCAATAAAAATCACTTTTGGGTGGCATCATTATAGGATTCTGTAAGAGATTTTGTGCAGGCATCATATAACAAAAAGGGAACTACACCTGGTATGAGATTCACAACAAAGAATAACATATAAATAAGTCATATAGACAAACCTAAGTAAATTATGACAAATCTAATGGTAATGAATGTTATCAGGTGAACCCCAAAAAGTGAAATTCGTAAACAGCGGCACAAGTACAGTCGCAAAGAGTCCAGACATATGGCACCTTTAAAAAGTTGCCCAGCCATTAACATAGAATGGATGGCGTTAAAACCTAGAGATTTGGGTGATGTCACTAAACAATTATTACGTAAATCAAGAATCACGATATTAGGCCAAGTGTAAAACATGACGGCAAGTGCATTAATTTTCATAGCCAATCCCTGCACTTAATATATCCTATATACATGTGGTGCACACAAAAAAATCAGCAATACAACATCTATTTCAAGTACTTGAAAACACCTAAGACATGTATATGGGTACTGGTACTAGAACCTTTACTGGCTTATGAGCAACAACATTAGTAATCGACTTTATCTTTTGCATGTAATCGCATTTCTCTTAGAATGTAGTAGTTCCCCATGCATGAACAGAGAAAGGAAATGGATTTTATTGTACCTGGAAACACATAATCTGCCGGCAGAGATATATAACACACAATTAAATAGAGAAGAGTGTTCTTTATCTTGCAAATGTACGGCCTTTCACTTAATAACAACCTCACACACAGAAATAGATAAACGAATAGTTTTGTGCATAAAAACAGGGAGATCCATTGGCAGATAGAAAACCAACCGCACCAACCTCCAGCAAAATTTTATAGTTCAATACTACTATACTTGAATATTTCATAAAGTTACAAAAATAAACCAGCATGATCATTGATTAATAAAAAAAAATAGCACCTTGTCAGGTGACACGGAGTCAAAAACATAAACTTGACCCCGGAAGGAAAGAGAGAGCTGATTACTACTCTCGCTGCCCCCAACGTGCGGAATCATTGCACCATTATCACATTGGCTCCCCATATTTGCTCTAGCATCCTCATCCATGATTTCATTTACCCCTCCAGTTGTTCCGATGTTGTTATCTTCGACATGCTCGTCTTGATCAATGGCATCTCCATCAGTGATATGGTGATGGTGCAGTCCATGGTGATTTTGATCTTGCAAGTAATGCATCATCCCAGACTCGCCTCCATGAGTTCCGTCCATTTTAACACTGGAATTTTTAGAAAAGTAATGAGCTTTAATTTATCAGATACTTGCAGTGTCCACGAGCTAAAATCAGTCCAAAATACTTTTCACAATCAGTGATCCAGTTTACCTGCCAATCGAATTCCTACTTCATAACCAATAAAATGAATACAGTTCGAGGGACAAACAGCTAAACATAAGATCGGAAAAGCATGATCTAAATTTTGTAGTGCGCACAAGGGGTATGAAACGAACGTGATTAATACTAGTCATTTCCTCGATACTGATACACAATTTTCAGATAACGAGAAAAAACCCAAACAAAAGAGCAATACATAAAGCGTAGTGAATTTATGGTAAAGCAAACCTTCTGAAAATCATGAGAAAATTATTCGATAGTTTAGAGATAATTCAACTAAGGGTAAATTAGGGGCAGTCGGCCGACGAGAGAATCGCGGCGTATGAGGACGAAAATCAACGGCTGAGATTAGAGCAAGGTTTGGGGGAAATACGATGATTGATGAAGATGTGTGCTGAAGCGCGGGGGTTTTGTGATTCTAGGGTTTGCTGAGGCGTTAATTTTGTATTAATAACTTATATTGGTTCATAAATTGATTTATCGTGTCCGCGTGGGAATCTGCCGAACAGTTTGGGCGGGTCAAATCCTGAAGAAAGCTAAAAACGTATTGCGATAGTAATATTTTATTGTAGATACTTGGAAATTAATAGAATTAATATGCAAAATGAAGAAATTAATTATAATCAATTTCATGACTTGATATATTTATTTTGTTAAATTCACTATTTAAATTAATTATTTAATATATTGATATTTAAATTAAAATAATATATTTAACCGTTTCTATTTATAATATAATGAATTTTATGAATTCATCATTTATATATAATAAAAATTGATATATATAATTAATTATATTATAATCATCCTCTATATATATATATATATTATATGATGTTAATGTTGAATACTAAGAATTAAGATTTCACATTAAAAATCAAAACTAACACATATGTACTGCAAGATAAAATAAAATATTCTCCAAAAAAAATAACATAAAAATTTTCATTTTCTAATAAAATGTGGATCTAAAAGAATATGAATTAATCAATAAAAACTATCAATCTACATTTAGTTAATAATTATGAGATCAAAATTAAAAAGACATAAGATTAGTTGTAATAGCACATAAATTATACTTTGAATTAATACAGAAATCACTTCATTTAAATTATTTTAGAAAAAAATATTAAATATATAATATTACTAATAAATCAAAGAAAGAGATAAAGCAATTCCAAACTAAATTTATAGGTGGAAATGAACTGAATAAACAATATATCAACTTAACATGACATATTATAAATTTATTAAATTTTAAATATTTTTTTAAATATATGGGCTCAGAAGTTATTTTCCATGTGTTAGTTATTTTTGATATATTAATCATTTAGAAAATATATATTTAATTATATATTAGTTTAAATTTAATATTTAAATTAGAACGATGGTGCCATAAAATCAAATATTTATTCTTTCATAAAATATTTCAAATGATTATTGAAAAAGGAAAATATTCCATTACAATTAACATAAACATGATAAAATTATGTGTGTGTATATTTGAAAATACCAATACTAGGTTAATTTAAACTAGGTATTGCACCCGTGCTATGCACGGGTTTATAATCTATTCATAAATAATTTATAATATAGATACTTAAAGAAATCAAAAATATTGTAATCCAATTTTATTTTGTGGTTTTAAAACCGTAATCGATAGTACTCTTCTCAATTGTCACTATGCCGAGGATAATTCGGTTACAATTTCAAAATTTGAGAACAGAATCAACGATTTGATACAATAACTTTGATTTATTTTACCTCATTCAATTTCTTATTTTATAAAGAGTCATTTTTTATTAATTTATAACAACACATTAAAATTAAAAAATAAGATAATATTACATAACTATTTAAACATATGTGTATATTGATAAAAATTCATAATAAATATATTTGAACTCATTATTATTTGTCGTTATATTTTGTTGTGAAATTCTAATTTTTTATATAATAATAAATATTTGACATAATTTTATGTAACAGCGGATTAATATAGCT
Organism: Leonotis leonurus; assembly: GCA_026898415.1. Taxonomy (NCBI): domain Eukaryota; kingdom Viridiplantae; phylum Streptophyta; class Magnoliopsida; order Lamiales; family Lamiaceae; genus Leonotis; species Leonotis leonurus. Next base: position 45,771 of record JAPKLX010000006.1, read on the forward strand.
GGTAAATTAATAGAACTCCTAAATAGAATGACCATTTGTTTTCCATTCTATGTTTCACTATTAAATTTAGTATTTAATTAATATTTATAATAATACATTAAAATTAATATTTTTTAAAAAACTATACTCCTTTCGTCCCACTTATTTAAAATCATTTACTTTTCACATTGATATTAATATTTATTTGTAATATTTTTTGAAGAACATGGTTTGTGTTTTATAATTTGCTAAATAAAGAAATGTGTCTAAATAAGTGAGACAGCTCAAAAAGGAAAATGTGTTTAAATAAGTGAAACAAAATCAATATATGTTAGTGTTGAATTTATCAACAATACAAATTGATTATAATTATTAGTATTAAATATTAAAAACAATTATATACATTGATCAAATATGACAAGTTTTTAGTACTAAATAAAATATTAAACTTAGATGTAAGAAAATAAAATTAGGAAAACATATTAGATAACATTGAAATTTTATAGTAAAAATAGATTGAGACACTATGTCTAATTTATCTTCATGCATAATATTAAAACATATTATAAAGAGTATTCAACTTTATAATTAGGAACATTATAATTTAGTAAAATATATTACATGTATAAGAATATGTATACATATAATTATTTTCAATTTGCTAATGTGTTATAATTTTTTATATTAAATTTATATTTTATATAACATATATCAAATTAAATGTATTGTCGAGATCTTTAATTTAATATGCATAATATTGCAAATATTTTTACGAAGAAAATAAATAATTTTAGGAGAAATGTGTTATAGGAGAGAGAAAATAATCTATAAAGTTTTAAAAATTAATAAGCTAAACGCTAAACATAAACCAGATTCAGTTGTACATGTATATTATGATTTGTTCAATGCTCAAGTTATCTTGTTGCTCTATTGGTTCACAGTATAGCCTTTCTTATGAAAAATATAGAGTTCGAATCCTGTTATTTTTAAATTTAATAGTTGTAGTATTATATTTGCCATTGAAATTAAAGTTATTTACAAAATTTGCCACTCAAATTGATTTCAATTGGAATACTTCCTGTTATATATATATATAGATTCAATAATTGAATTGACAATATAATAACATTTTCAATGATAATTTCATTATATTGAAATTAATAAAAATATTATTGCATCAAAAATAACCAAAGGGCCCTACAATAGATAAAATTACCCATTTTCATAAAACAAAGATAAAAAATATCTCTTAAAAATAAAAGATAAAAAATATTCATTTTTCTTGGTAACATGATGAAGTTTCTCGTGTGCTCATGTTGTTCAATTTATTTTGTGAAATAATTAAATACATGAGAAAATGATCAATCTCCTCACGTGCTAATGATATTCCAATTATTTTGTGAAATAATTAAATACATGAAAAAATAATCAATTTTTTCGTGTGCTCATGTAAATGGGTAATTTTAATATTTTATTTTTAAGTTTTAAAATGGGTATTTTAGTTTGTACATCAATAACAAGTGTATTTAAGAAAGAAAAAACAAATATAATAATAGCACTTTTGAAAATAATAAAATCATTAAAATAAAAATGTAGTTAAAGAAGGAAAATGATAAATAGTATAAGTATTAAGATATACTGACAAAAATAAATGGTTCACATCTTTTTGCACATGAAATCGTAGTTAATGGAAGTGAAAAATTATGATTTAAAAGGAAAAAATAATGAATGTTATGAAAGTTGGAATGCATGGAAGGATTATTAAAAAGTGATAATAGGGGAAAATGCCCCATTTTGAAAAGTTGATGCAGAAAATGCCCCTCGTTTTATTTAGATGTTAAAAATGCCCTTTTCTTAAAAGAAAATTCGAAATTAATGTATTTAGATGGTAAAGTGGTGGGACCACTGACATTTAACAAACTTTACTAATTTTAAGAGAAGATTCTCTCATTTTTTTCCCATCTCTCGAAACAATCACCCTCTCTCTCCCCCAATATGTTTTGAAATCCCCCACATATCTCCCTCTCTAATTTCATACCTCTCGACATTCTCTCTCTCCTCTCTCTTATTTTGATATCCCCCAACTCCTCTCTCTTATTTAGTCATATGACCTATATTTATACATCTGATTATGAAACATATCATGAAAAATGGATTAAATGATACTATGCTTTGGATCCCTCGAAAAAGTCATGGACCGCTTGAGCGGTCCCAAGTAATAAAAATAATTTTCGAGGGATCCCTTAATAT
>JAPKLX010000006.1:48009-58821 GCA_026898415.1 Leonotis leonurus
ATCCCTTAATATATAGAATGATTATGTATTATTCTTGTTAAATATGAATTTTATTTATTTTTTTAGTTGTGTTTAAAGGTTAAACAAAATAATTTATGCATTTAAACTTCAAATATTATACAAAACATATAATAAATCATATTTTCAGTATTAAAAATTATAGAAAAATCCAATAAATTATAATATACACAATATCTTTGGGATCCCTCGTAAAAGTGTTGGACCGCACGGGGCATGTCCCCGAGGGGTCCAACACTTTTACGAGGGATCCCAAATGCAATCCATCTAAATAATTATTCTAAGATTTTTAATCATATTTTAACAAAAAAATACAAAAGATTAAACAATAAACACTCAATATATGACAAGTTAATACATAGTTTATTGTTTATATTATTCATACATGCTTTAATTGCAAAATAAAATATAGAGTAATGTTTAAATAATATCAATATACATACAGAAGTTGGGACCTCTCGGTTATTACACGGACCGCTCATGGACATGCCCCGAGCGGTCTGAAGAATTTTCGAGGGATCCAAAAAATCTACCGTTTATTTTCATGATAAAAACGCGTATCTGAAATTTCACTTGAAAATTCCGCACCACGGATGTGTTTAAGCCTCGTTTATAGATTGAAAATGAAATATGAGATAGTTTTTTTTTTAGAGTTTCAATGTCTACGTTAGTTTAAGTTTTTTATAATGTTATTTCATTATATAGTCCATCATACTGCACATTTAATTTTCGTCCCTCAATTATTTATTATTTGTTGTAAATTCTAAAGTTAAAAGAAGAAGAAAGAATCTTTTAAAACAAATTTAAATTATATTATATATGTACAACTTTGACTTAGGCACAAACATTCACACAAAATACATTAGTTTTGTTTTTTTTTTTTAAAAAGGGCATTTTTAACATCAAAAAAAAAATGGGGGGTATTTTCTACATCCACTTTTAAAAGAGGGGCATTTTTAATTTTCTCCCTATTAAAAAAGTAAATAAAAAGTAAATGAGAAATTGCATTGCTCTCTCTCATATAAAAAGTGTAAAGTAAAACACATTTCCCACAAAAATTAAAAAGCATGAGTGAAGAGGTAATGACACAATGTTTTGCATGAGACATGGAATGTTTAGGCGGGAAAAACAAAACAAAGTGATCTTGCTTTAATATGTATATAGATAGATTGGAAATTCAAAATTTAATAAATTTTCATTTTTAAAAAATACTAATATTCGATTCCGATTTGTGCACTCATGACACATCATCCAAATTTTCCAACCCAAATATATATCCCGACACAATCGACGACACCTCGTATCGTCCACGCTCGAGATGTTAAGAATGTCGACAAACCATCTCGCACTTAGGCGAGCCGTCGAGAAGTGAGTTCATACTTGATGATTTGGAAACCCAACATTAATTAATATTCTATCAGATATACTTTTTAAAATTTTCCAAGGCTATTTCCGAACGAGCTTATTCTTTTCAAAATCAACCGGCCGAAATTTTGATTCTTCTGGATTGACCTATCCACGGGGTTAACTATATTGGTAAGTAGTAGTGCTACTTTATTGAATGAGTAGTTTTATTATCAAAATTATAATGCTTTGTTGATGTGTTGGTTTAATTGTTACTTTGGTGCGGACCGTATTTTTTTATTGTTATTAGGAGTGTTTACTTAGGTGACATAAACAACATATAATTAATTTATTGTTTATTAAATACTATTAGATTCATAATTATTATAAAGTATGTGATTAATGCTTTAACGAGAGATAAGATTAAAGTAATCATAATAATAAGGACAATTATAATAAAAATAAGTAGAGGATTATTATTATTATTATTATTATATGTAAATGTGTGTGTTTTTGTTACCTGGAGGGTAGTGGATTACAAGGACAATAAACGTCAATAAATAAATTTGATTTTATTAAAAGGGTAAAGGCGAACTATCTCATCTGTATCAGTCGTCGAGGGGAATTAAGAAGAAAGAATGCGTCTGTTACAATTAACTAAACTACGCCGTAACCTTCCGCCGCCGCCGCCGCCGCTCCACCATTTCGTCTGCCATTATTCCTCTTTTTATTCCAATTCTGTGCTCACTACCTCAATCCTCCACCACCACCACAATGGCCAGCGCAACAACTACCACGGAGGCTCGTGGGAGCTGCTCCGCCACTCACCTCCCGATTGCTTATCCTTTTCTCGGCGCTTCTCCGCTGAGCCCGAAGGACCTCTCATCCCACTCGAAGCCGCTGCATCGGATGAACCGTTTCTCGCCGTGCAAGCTGTCATATCTCTGCTCGATTATTACCACGATGTCACTGGCTTTCCATGGTAGGACTAGGCGCTATACATATATTGCATTTCACGCATTAACTTGTTAGGATCGATGCTGCAAGATTTTTTTTAACTTTTGCATATGAGTTTGTGGAGTTATAGTTGTTGCACCTGATCGATTACACTAGAAATTATGATACTGCCTACATATTATTTTCTTCTTAACTAGATGTGCAAATTTGTGCGTTTGATTTTCCACGTACATTAGTACAAAAGTAAGATTAACGTAGTTCATGACGTGGGGATAAATTAAAGCCAGAACATGAAAAAGCAGTGCAGTTTCAATTTAAGATGCTGCTGCAAAACCCAGATATATTAATGAAATTTGGAGCCATAGGATTGGAATTTGGGATACTCTTATAATTCTTTAATGTATGTATCTGTTTTAATATTGCTATTTTCCTTCCACGTCCTGCCAACTCCGTGTTGGGAGTCTGATACTACACTTTCTTGCTTTTCCTGTATGAAGAAGGGATTCATTTTATTTGTTTTTCAATAATTTTATGATGAATTTTCTTGCAGAATATCTTTTTTGCTTCATTTGTTTCTTTTATTGTGATTCTAGTAATTGAGAACTGACTGAATTCAGTGGGACATTGTAGGTGGATAGTGATATCAACCTCTACATTAGCAATGAGACTTGCATTGTTTCCTTTGAATATCGTGCAACTAAAAAAATTGAGGAGGATAGGAATGCTGCTATCTAGATGTGAGTTTTCATATCCACTTACATTAACCTAAATTTCTCCCTGAGAAAATGAAGGGAACTATAATGATTTTCTGTATGTGAAACTATATCTTCTTTAGTTTGGCTTGGTATATGTCAGCTTGAGTTTAGAATACAACAAATAAAAATAGTGGGATGACACAGTTTATGGTTATGTTTCTAAGCCTCCAAAGTGGAAATATATTGTTGCTTCGCCATTTACTCTAGCAATTTTGTCCTGATCACCTAAGATTGAACTGCCGAATTATTGTAAATAGGAGGGAAATGCTAGTATTATGACTTAGTAAAATGTTCGAACCTTGATTTATCTTATTAAGCAAGCAAGTTACATTAAGAAGCAAATGTATGTGCACATTGTGCAGTTTGGCAATTATCATGCTTTTTTCTCCTTTTTCAATCCCCAGTCAGTGTGTGAATTACACTAATGGACTGTGACATGGGTATGCAATAGAGTTATACTAGGATGTGATATAAATGGAATGGTTTCTCTGACCTGTAACACATTATTTTTGGGTTATGTGTTCTTTATAGTACCTAAGCCATTTCCACCACCTCAGTCAGGACGAAGTTTCAGGGACCAATTTGCCATTTTCTTGAAGGCTAAGAAGGCAGCTAGGTGTCCCTCTTTGTTTTGGTTCATGTCATCATTTGCTTTCCAGGTTTTGTTCCCTTTTTTTTTATTTAAAATATTTGATCTTTGGGTCCTAGCCAAAAATTCTTCTTCTTGCAGTTTCAGAACTTTATGGTTGTTCAACTGCGTAAATTGTTTTAAGATGTATATTGCATTAGATTTGACTACTGCCAAGCGAAAGTACTTCTCTCAACTAATAGATCTTGGTATGTAAATATTGTGCTTGCCTTATCTTCAGGAAAAAATTGCTTGAGAAAACTACTTCCGCCTTATAGGAGTAAATTATAACTTGCAAGCTAATCAGGTCTAGGAAATATTTGAATATAGTGTTGTGTGGATATTGTTTTGATTATTGCCATGGATGAAAGTTCATACTTCATTCTCTTGTTCATTTTAATTTCTTATGCAGGTCCCTTGCTTTTTCTTGTGGATTGCTAGTATTCGTAGAATGTGCTTGGATCATCACCCTGGTTTTGATAGTGTAAGCCACTTGATACCGTATTATACGATTTTCGGAAAAAAAATAGTTCATTCAACACAATTACTGATGCTGGTTTTAATACTGAACTACATTGTTGCCCATGTAGAGATCCCATCTTTAATGTTTGTTCTATCAATTACTTTGATGGTTGGTAAATTGACGACTTGAACCTTTTCTGATTGTTACAGGGTGGAACTTTGTGGTTCCAGAACTTGAATGAATACCCAAGTGGGGCTTTGGGGATTATTTTCCCTTTCTTCATTGCTGGCTTGCATCTCACTAATGTTCAGGTTAACAGGACTACCCTAAGCACACTGAGATCAAGATAATTGATTTTTCTCTGGTATTATATAACTGATAGCGCAGATGTCTATGTTATATTAGTGCTATTGTCTATGAAGGTTGATTCATGAGTATCTAATACCATGGGCCTTGTGCCAGTCTTTTTTACTCAAACATGCCATTGTGGAATCTTAATTTGGTCTTTTTTTCTTTTTCTTATGCTTCTCAAATATGAAGCTTATCTGTTGTTTCCCTTTCAATTGATCAAACTGCCGATCTAGTTTTTTGACAACTTGACAGACACCCCACTTCAAATGAAATTTGATGAAATTGAAGATGAGACTTAAATTGTTGATAATCTATTTAACCTAATACCTTTTTTTTTCATCTCACTTAGTACATATCATAAGTAATTGTCATCATTATCTTGAATGGAAACGAGCCATTCGAACCATTCAAGAGGGGTTGATAGTAATTGATTTCTAGATATTCTCAAGTATTCCTTATATCTATCAATACCATAGTTGCTTTACAAATAATTTAAATAAGTTTTCAGTTGATGTACTAGTTTTCATTCTGACATTGATCTGATGCACAATGCTCCATATCACTCATCATGGTTACTTCTTTAGTAATTTTCCAGTTCTTATTTCTTTTAATATTTCAGTTATCCTTTTGGAAGTCACCACATCAGCATTTACCAGGCCCCTTAGAATCGTTATCAAAGGTAAGCTTTAAGAAGTTATAAATCAGCAACTTTCCTGTATGTACTGAAGTTGAGTTTTGGGTAAAGTGTTGTTCACTTATTCTTAAACTAATAGAGTAAAATTTGTATATTCTGTGGAGCACTTTGAGTACTAATATAGCTACTGTAGTTCTAAAATATGATCCTTTGCATCCCATTGCAGGGGTACAAGGGTTATTTGACAATTTTGACTCTGCCTATACTGATTACTACATTTAATATCCCCCAGGTACATTGAAAGTTTACACATTTTCTGATTCTTGCATTTTTCAGATCTTCTAATGCCTTGGTATGATGCTATGTCAATTCTTGTTCCTAATGATTTGTTTTCTTGTCTGTTTTGCATTTCTTTGTTGTAATGGTATCATGTGGGGTGGTGTTTCAGAAGTATATTGTTGACTTTAACACTTCCCAGGAGCTTGTTACTGCAACCTAATAGTCAAATGCATTTTGTTTCACTTAATTTGTCTACGTACTAGTTATGTCTTGATACGTATGCACTAGTTCAAGAAATACAGCAACATTGGTTTAGTTATTTATTTGAAAGCTCTCTCTTTATGTTGCAGGGAAGCTTAGTTTATTGGTTTTCAAATAGTACATTAACTTTAATACAGGTTAGTTCATTAGCTTCTTCTTCTTCCTCTCTTCCATCTCTCCTGTCTTATCTTTAGCAATCATAAGCTACTTTGATATACAATATGAATGGGATGGAGGCTAAATTTTTTATGGCTTCCCATTCAATGCTTTCATATTTGTTTTTTCTTTTCTCATTTGAACCTCTCGATCTACAGCAATCATGCCTTCGCAATCCCACTTTTCTCGAGCATCTGGGAATTCCTAAAGTGAGCACTCCACTAGAAGCACCGAGTTTTAAGAAAAATGGCAGCACTGCAGTAGCAGATGTTATAATGACCAAGGGAGGAGAAATACCTGCACAAAGCTTATCACCTGTCGAGCTGGTCAATGTGAGTGGTCTTTTAGCATGCTCTTTAAAAATGCTTATACTCCGTTATGGCTTGTTAAACCACCTCAACACTTTTTCCACAGTACTCAATCAAAAATTTATCTGGTGGCCGTAAGGATACTGCAATTAGATTACTAAGGTAAAATAACATTTTTAAATAGAGGCTTGGCCATCTTTTTCTATGTTTATTTTGCATTTTTGTAAAATATGAACTGCAGACTTGCCCTTGAAAAGGACCCTGGATTTGTAAGAGCCATGCTTATTTTGGGGCAGACTTTGTTACAAAGCAAACAACTTGTTGAGGCCACTGATTACTTAGAAACTGCAACTTCGAAGGTCTGATTTAGTTAGATACTTGTGAGAATATCTGCACCTATCTAATATAAACTGGACAATAATCGGATACTGCTATTCTTCTTGATGTGCTTAGTAACTAAAATATTGTACATGTTTACTATCATAACATCATATAACTGAGGATTGTACTCTTTGATTCAGCTCCTTGATGCTGGCTATCCTACTGAAGTTGAAGAAATCGATCTTTTGATTCTTACATCTCAATGGGCGGGTATTGCTAATATGAAGCAGGTATTATCTGAATTACATAAACTTGTTATTTTTAGCAACCAACTCTGCCACTGTGCAAATTACAGTGATTCATATATGGTTGAAAATGAAGAGCACCTATAGCATCTCAGATTTTGATCAATCAATGCATCGAAGTTTTGTTTAGGATTTATTTAAAAAATCATGTGCAGGGGAAGATGGAGCAGGGTCTTATGCACCTGGAAAGAATAGGGCAACTGAAAGAGCCTGATGATGCAAAGAGCAAGGCCCACTACTTCGACGGTTTACTTGTGCTTTCAAGGTACATAAACCATTTAAGCAATGTTAGTGATGTATTGAATTGAAGTGAAGTTGTTCATCTCTCTAAGTAAGTAAGTAATTTGTGGTGGATTGTAGTGCTCTAGTGAATGCGGGGGGCCGAGAAGGTGAGGCGATGAAGTACTTGCAGAGGATTGCTGCTTACGACCCTGCTAAGAATGTGTACGTTGAGCAATTGGAAAACGATTTAAAGAAGCTTAGCGGTGATTCTTGGTCTAACAGCAGGAATTAGTATGTTATTAATTTTGACTTTTATTTTCCTATTATGTATTTTGTTGTGATGACATTTATTTTGGGCTTATAAGTAACTGTGTGTGTGAATGATTTAATGTGAAAAATAAAAGGGTGGAAGTTATGAAGATTATAAAGAAGAGGAAGAGGTATGGAGGGGGAGGGAGGGTTTACATAAAGGGAGTTTAGAATTGGGAATGTGGTTACATGTTGAGAATATGTGGCTCCCCATTGTCTGGACAATTAAGTACAACTATTCAGCTATCATATTACCATTCCATTCCATTCTTCATCATCACTAGCCTTCACTATATGTGGACACGTGGCCGGTTCAAATATAATCAAAGTGTGGTGATTGTAGTGGTCGTGTGATGGCCCAATGGGAGGCTGACACGTTGGGAGGTTTTACTGTGGGAATGGAGTGAGTATTATTTGATTTCACGCAATTAATCTCCTCCCATGATTCCATGAATATGAATCTGATGCTTCCTTCCTTCCTTCCTTCCTCATTCATGCATTGCCACGCCACCCATCATTTTCTTTCCTTTTCTTTTCTTTTCCTTTTAATTTTTTAACCGCCTCATTTATTATATATGCACAATGCTCTCACATCACAGAAAATATAAATATATTAATATTTGAAAGAAAGCAGAATATTGGGAATGGCTAGAGTTGGAACATGTGGAAAGAAAATGACAAGAAGATTAGAAGGTCAATTTCCGCCTTCCTCCCTCTACATATAAGATATTTTCTCACAAATTAACTCTTACTATTATTTGCTTTGCTTTTCACATGCCCCTGCCCCTCATTTTGCTTCTATTTCCCTCCTCTTACCCACACAATCTTAATCTTACTTGCTTTGCTTGCACCATATATATTACACTCTAATATAGTATTAGTAGCTGCCAAAATTAATATAATATAATGGGTTTGATCGTACAAGATCAAGAGACCTAAACTAAACAATTAAGGATCTTTCTTATATTCACATGACATGACATGACAATTAAGAATCGGTAACTAACAAAAGTTTGGATGTGTAAAATAAATATGTTATACTAGCACTAGTAAACAATACTAATAAGAATGATGCATATTATATGTGTTATGTGTAAATTAAAAAAAGAAAAAGACTCGGAAGAGAGAGTTGTTCGAGGGAAACGAGGTTTTCGCGGACAGGGATTGATGAAAGATGAAGTTGTAGAGATAATTGTGTTGTGTTGCATGCTATATATACTCCATCTATTAATATTTATTATATATCATGTCATGTTTGTGTGTGCGCGATAGAGAGACTACAGTACAGTATTAATAATGAATAAATAAAATAAAGACGTATATATGTGTGGTGGGATTTAGCTAGCAGCTTGTTGAATTCTACAAATTAAGTGGGAGTATTATTCTTCCAACTAAAAATAATACAAATCAGGAGTACTAATAGTCCAGTACTCCATTGAACCATTCCATTGCAATTGAGAGTGGTTGGTTTCGTTCCATTGCTTTCCTCCACACACTTTGTGTGTGTCAAATTAACACATATACATAATAAATAAACCAATACCTACCAGTATCTCTCACTCTCTCTATATATAGAGGTGATTGGAGTGGTGGTGTATTCTTATTCTTCTTATTATTCTTCTTCTTAAGCTTGAGCTAGCTACTTTTTTAATTTACTTAAAGTGTGTTGTTGGTCATTACTCATTCTCCTAGATCTCCTGCATTGCTCCCCGCCGATCTCCCAACGGAATATATAAGAATCTTAATTCATTAAGATGATGAAGACGCGAAAGTGCGAGCTCTGCAATGCGGACGCCACCGTCTTCTGCCCCTCCGACTCCGCATTCCTCTGCACTACCTGCGACACCAGAGTCCACGACGCCAATTTCCTCGTCGCCCGCCACCTCCGCCGCCCCCTCATCAACTCCAACGCCCACACCTCATGCGTCTCCACCACTACTGACTCATCCTCTTCTTCTTCTTCTTCTTCTTCTTCCACGGCGGTACTCATGAGTCGGCGCCGCCTAAATCATCTGAAGGCGGCGGAGGGAGTTTCCGTCAGCTGGTGCGCGAAGCTGGGAGTGGAGAGCGGTTCGGCTGTAGCGACGGGTCGCAGAGCTTTGAAGCTGTGCGGAGCGGCGGTGCTGCCCTTCCGCGTGTGCTTGGCGGCTTCGATGTGGGTGGGGTTGCGGCTGAAGTCGGCGAAGGTTCTGAAACGGCTGGAAGAGATATCGGGCGTGCCGGCTAAGGTTATATTAGCTGCGGAGTCGAAACTGGGTAGAGCCGGAAGAAGAAGAAGAAGAAGACAAGGACAAGGAGTTCAACTCCAAGAGGGATGGGCTGAGTGCTAGCCAACCTAATCTTATTTTATTTAATTATCTCTGTAATCTCTTTTTCTTTTTTCTTTTCTGCCATCTCATGGCTTGGCTTGGCTGGCTCTTTTTATATGAATATATGAGTAATCTTATTGTTCCTTAATTATATTATTAGTTTTATCATATATACAATCAACAGTCAACTACTCCTATTTCTATATCTTTAGTAAGATGCAAACAAACTTTGCAGTTTCTCTTAATTTGACTTAATTAATTTTACTCGTCTTGTGAAATTGCGTACCTTGTAAATACTTGGAGCGATCTACATTCAAAATTTCAAAAGTTAATTGCGTTGCGTTGTGAATGTAAATTGATAGTATTAGTAAATGAATGAATATTATTGAGTCATTTGAGTGCTGTTGGATAATAAATTTAAATCTAAATCGGGACAAAGCAAGCAAGCAGCAACATGGCCACACAATGTAATTGTGGTTCAAAATGCTACTCTTTTTTCTTTTTCTTTTTTAATTATTATTAAAGTAGTTGAGAGGTCATCACTCACTTTCATATCCTAATATTCAAAATCGATTCAAATTTTACTATTTGTTTAATCGACTCCTTTTTAGACGATTCATATAATTGACTCACGCTTACAGCTTTAATTCATACTTTAATTAATTATGTTATTCACGCCCAAAAATTGTGCAACCATTATCAAAATTTTATTTTTGAGTTTTGCAATCCTTTTATGTTCACACAGTATTTTAATTTTGAAGTGTTACAGTTACCAACAAAGATAAAATAAAATTGAAAAAAAAAAAAACTTATATACACATTTGATGTATTCAGTAGGCCTACTGCTACATAATACATATGGCTGATACTAACCATTGGCCTACAAAGTTAAAACAAAAGAGTACTAGTAGGGCTGTCAAAATAGGCCCGAACAGGCCCGGCCCGACGGGCTAACCCGACCCGCTCGATGTTTGGGCTGGGTTGGGCTGCGTTTTTTAAAGGCCCGAAAAAGACCGGGCCTACTTGGCCCGGCCCGAGTGGCCCGGCGGGCCAACCGGGCCACGGGCCTAAATAGCCCGACGGGCTTCGGGCCAAATTGGCCCGGTACTAATTTATATTAATTTTTTTAAATTTTCAGATTTAATATATTTGTTTTATATTTTCAGATTTAATATTTGTTTTATATTTTCAG